>MU187343.1:15277-44094 GCA_016904865.1 Pissodes strobi | reverse complement strand
CACTATTCAAGGAAAATAGAATTCTTACTTTAACCTCTCTTTTTATTTTTGAGTGTCTCATGTATGTTAAAAAGAACATCTCTAAATATAATTTTCATGTACATACACATACTCATATGACTCGTTTTAGAAACGACATTGATGCAGACTATCTCATCATCAGCAATGGTTGGAATTTTTATGGTCCCAAATTTTATAATAAATTACCTGAGAATATTAGAAATCTAGACATAAATAAATTTAAGTTCCAAATAAAAGCTTTCCTAATTGATAAGGCATACTATGAGATATAGGAATTTACAAATGACCAAATAATTTTCTAAATATATTGTTCTCTTTTTATGTTTTCGTTTATACTATCCTAGACTGAATCTTGTGTGTAATCACAGATCTATATAGCTACGCAACACATGCCTACTCCAGTATTAAAAGTGTCGGTCGTCAATAATGCAATAAACTTAAATATTTTCCTTTTTAGACGTGTTTTGCCCCGCCGTGTTGCCAAGCCGCGAACTGACGGCACGAGCTCCGCTCAAATCACGACCACAAAGTCTGCCCACTTCCCGATGGCATATTGTTCAACTTGGCAGCACCGACCCTTTCCCAGACGACTGGTTCACCCGCTCGCGAGAGCCGGTGAACATTTTTGGCCCCGCGTAAAAAGCATTGGAAGAGGTATCTGTTGCGTAGCTATATAGATCTGTGGTGTAATCTAGTTCATAGTGATTTTTTTTTTAATTGTGGATATGATTCCATATTGTATTTAATATTATTAGTATAATGTATTATATGACGTGTGTAAGAACTTTTGTATGTTTTGAACACAAATAAATTTGAATTTGAAACATCTGGGGTGCTACGCCAGAGCACACCCTAAAGCTAATGGATTCCGTTCAGAAGAGAGTTGTGCGTCTCGTCGGTGACCCGGAATCTGGAGAGTCTGAAACACCGCAAACATGTGACCGAGAAATCCCTGTTTTACAGATACTTTTACTGCAGATGTTCCCAGGATTTGACCCGCTTTATCCCGCCCCTGACAACGCCTGTCAGACAGTCACGATAGACGGCAAGAGCGCACCGGTTCGTCGTACAACTGGAAACGAACATCCCTTTACAAGAACTCCTTTGTCTGGCGCACTGCATCACTGTGGAACTCACTCCCAGGACGCATATTCGGATGTAACAAGCAAGATGTCCATTCGGCTATGCCGAACGTTTCTTCATATGTGACGTGCACGATAGCATTTAGTCGAAGGTCGTGGCTGTTACATAGAATCAACAAATAAGTCTTCAATTATTTAAACACTTCATGCATGGCCCTCCGCTCACTTCGCTCTCTATACGGGGACTCAACAAATAGACACTAACCAGGTGCTAACCAAAACTAACCCAAAATTTTTATTTTATTTTTTTTATTTTAGGTTAGTTTTGGTTAGCACTTGGTTAGTTTCTGTTTGTTGACCCTCGTAGCGATCGAAGCGAGCGGAGGGCCATGCATGAAGTGCTAAAATAATTGAAGACTTATTTGTTGATTCTGTGTAACAGTCGTCACGAAATCTGACTAAATGCTATCGTGCACGTCACATATGCAGAAACGATCGGCATTGCCGAGTGGACATCTTGCCTGTTACATGCGAATATGCTCCCAGGACATCTATTCCTCTAACTAACTATTCAAGAACCGTGTCAATCAACATCTTCGCACACACACCGCTCGTCGAGCAATATAGGATGTGCTATTGCCATAAAAAAGTCATTCACCTAAATAAAAAAAAAAGTAAAGACACTTATAGCACAGCTTATTCACTACCAGCTAGTCAACTCTATGGAAATCGGAAAGTTGGAGTGCCGGGCACAGCGCCCTGAGCGGTTCAGTTCCACAGTTGAATTTAAAATGAATTTTCGCTTCAAAATACATGACAAATTCGTCCGAAGCCTCGGCTACCGCCCTGAGAGGTTCGGAAATTTCGGATTTTTATACAATTGTGCGTTTTAAAATTGTTCTTAAACGGATTTTAGATGATAAAAAGCATATTTTAAATTAAACGAACTGTCAAACGTATTATTCAGATGCCCAGGCGTTTAAAACAATATTGAGTCATGACCCTCTTCCAAAATTTGTAAAACTTGGTTATTGACTTTCCCAAATCAAAGGATGCCGCCGCAAGATGACTAGCTGGTAGTGAATAAGCTGCGCTTATAGCGCACCATTTTTGTAATGAATTTTGCTAACGAAACTACAGTAAACGTCTGGCAACAGTGTGCCTTCTTTAAAATCTTTGTTTTGGCTATTGTGACAGTTGACAGTAAAAAGGAGGATGGATATTTACAAGTAAAATTTAATTTTGTTTAATGGGGCTATGAGTCGCTTTAAATTAGGACCGGAACGAAACGGAGGTCTCTCATTCGACGCAAATGTATTCTGGTTAATATTTTCACCCGACAATTCATTTTCAGATGTGTTTTGTCTACATTTCTAGTGCTTTTGTGAAGTGGTGCTGAAAATTTGTGTCAAAACTCGAACTTTGAGGGCACTTTTTCGGTTCAAATGTAGCGGATCTTCCGACTTTTTTGGCTTAAACTACTATATAGGACACCACCTTTCTAGTGAAAAAAGAGAATTTGCAAAATCGACAAAACCTATATATCACCAGACCCTACAAACCAAATAATATAAATAACCACACAGTTGCAATTTCCACGCCAATGGCTAAAGCAAGTCGCTGCCGAAATTTTAAAATATGTAAAAAAATTAGGTGTTGGGCTAGGGTCAAAGTATATTTAATAATATATCCTGCGACCAATCACGAAACTGCCTCCCCGCCAAAAATCAAGTAAACGTCGCACTGTTGCCTATTGTCGCGTATTTTAAATAGCGTGAAGGCGAATAAAATATAAATATTATAAATATTTTAGTATACTTATTCCGTATTCCGTATTTCCCTGCGTAAATAAAATAGTAAATAATAGAAGACAGTAGTATTAAGGAAAATGACAAAATTAAGTAATCAAGTAGGAAATTTAAAATGTAAATTCACTATAGGAAACTAGACAGAAAATAAATTAGGATTATTGGGAAAAAAATGTGGCAGCATCTAAATATGCGAGGACACTTTTGCCCGCATTCTTTTCGTGCAGGTTCTTTCATTTGGCAAACAGTTATAGATATTAATAACAAAAAACTGTTTTTTTTCTGAAGACGAAAGGATTTTAGGTTTTTTTTTTAAATTAATGTTTAGATTGGTCTTTTCATATAAATACTGTGAAAAAAAACTCTGCACAATTTGGTATGAAATTCGCGTACTTGGCAGATAAACGACAGCACTCTTAGGACTATGTATTATGCTTTTGAATCTATGTTAAAATTCGGGATTATTTTCTGGGGTAGAGTGCTTAACGCAAGACGGATTATTAGAAAGATTGAATATAATGAAACCTGTAGAAATGTTTTTAGAAGTCTTGGAGTAAGAAATTTGGGCTGTTTATATTTATAAATGTTTAATATTTTTGTTTAAAAATAAAAAAATATATTTTATTTAACACTGAAGACTCATGGATATAATACAAGAACATTGAGTGTTAGTTACCCAATACATACACTGCGCCTTATACGTTGTTAGATTTTAATGATTTTTTTAATGCTTAAGTACTTCTTTTGTTATGTTAAATATTCAGTTTTTTGCTTGTATGACGTCATTTAAATGTGTGTTTCTTCTAATTTGTGATCATCATTTGAAATAAAGAAGTTTATTACTATTATTATTATTATTATTGTTATCTCGGCAAAATATTTCTCAGTCAATGGGTTGGTGAAAAGGGATCTTGAGTGGTCCGTCCACACGGTCACCAGATTTATCCCCATTGAATTACTTTCTATGGGCCTATCTAAAAATAAAACATTTTACTACTCAACTCGATTGATTGGTGGTGGTACAACGAATTTTAAACGAGTGTTATCAAATAATCTCACAAAATAAATGCTTGTTAATGTTTCTAATATATATTTTTATGAGGTATTGCTTATTTCTCTTTCGCTGAGCCAACCTGTATATCCAGACATTTTTGCTACACAGCAAACAAAAAAGTTTAATAAAGAACGTTGGTGCTACTTAGCTAAGTACATATATTTGTTGTCGATGTGGTAAATTTTGAATCAAAAATATAATAAATTAAAAGTATTTGGCACAACTACAGCACGTATTTTATGGTATAATTAAGGGATTTTCTGCATAAACGAATAAAGTGGAAATGTTCATTGAAATCACCATAGTTGCGTGTTACGTTACTATCTAAGAAACACAGAAGAAAAATAAATTAATGTCTTCCCTATTAATTGGTTCCTATTAAGCGATAACATTACTTTTTACAAAAATATTTTTGGAAAATTGTATCATTATCTGGAGAACTAATGAGTTTCTGCTCATAATCCTACATTCTGGACGTATAGGTACTCGTTTTTATCACTGTAGATGCTAGTAGAATGGGGAACCCACGTTGTATTTGCTATCCCTGAAAAAGGTGAAGCTGATCCTTGATTATCTTAACTTTTTCTATCTCTTGTATGGCAACCTCGTTGAATTTTGGAGGCCCACAAATAAAGCAGAATATGTCCTAAAAACAAGAACAAAAGAAGAAATTAATTCTCGTTAGAAGTTTAGGTAAGAAACTTATAAATTTTTAGGAATTGCATTCAATAGAGGTTGACGCCTGTCTTATAGCATGGACCAAGAGCGATGCGAAATTGCCAGCAAAGTAGAAAATTTAATCCCACTATTAAACTGGCTCTCTACCGGTTGTCTCTTAATACCATTAGAGATTCACATTTATTTCTCCTTGAATTCATGACACTTACTTAAATTGAATGGTTTCTCAGGAATTGATTTTTGAAAATAAATAACTAATCCAAGTTCCAAGAAGTGACCCTTAATTTGTATTTATAAATCAAACTCTATTTCAAACTTATTTCGGTGCAATCGGCTATCAATAGTTCTACACGTATTTCGAACATTTGTTATGTATAAAATGTTTTTTTTTCAATGGGGCTACTTATTTCACGTAAAATGAGTACATTACTTTTATCGAATATCCAGTGTCTCTTAAATGTTCCTGGAGGGAAATGGCTACCAAGTCGGCATTTACATGTCCTCGGTGTCCGTCCCAGGAATCATCAGCTTCTGACAAAATGTTGTCAATCTTAAACCTAATACATATAATATATTAGATGTGCATTAGAAACGGAAATATAATTCTTCACGTCTGGACGTGCAACCAAAAACCTTCAGGTACAATAACATATACAAAACAGTCAAATTCATAAAACAGCATGGTTATTATTATAGGTGAGTAAATTTTAATTCTAATTTCATGTAAACAGGATGAAAACAACCTAATAAAACAGGTATTTTAATAAAAAAATATTTTTCAAAATTGAAAGATTCTGTCTAGGTATATTTTACAGAAACTGACCGCCAAAACAAGTACGTCCATTCCTTTCCTCTATATGCGAATAAACAAGGCCCGTAGTATAGTCAGACCAGATCGATTGTGCAATATGCGATTGTTCCACTGGCACGGTGGAACAAGTTTCAAGTTATTAATTTAAGGAGGTGCATGGAGCACCAAAATCCTAGGTAGGAACTCTTTATCTTGAAGTTTGGAGCATGTTATAAAGCCGTTGACACATTGGACCGTTGCCGTTCGTTTGCATTGCTACCAGCTCTCGGAAAACTTTCTTCAAGGCCTGCCATACTTGAACAAATGATCTGAAATATTTGCATCGACAGCGTTCCATCAAATCGCGCCTTAAAGAAAACTCTTTTCTGTACGCGTCCACACCACAACATTTCTGCATTCGCCCCAAGGCATTTTTTTTTATCTTTTTAATTTACCGACAGGCGACGGGAAACGTTCGTTCGCACTGCTGACCCTTTGCGGCCATTCGCGCCCTCATAAAATCGCTGGAAATGACCGTCCACACTTGCGAAGGAATGGAGGCGAACCTTCAGTAATGCGAACGAATGGAAACCTTCGTTCCAATGTGTCAGGGGCTTTATACATAGTTCCAAATATTAATAGTAGGGTTTTGCATACATATAGAGTGTCCTCAGATTGTGTTTCAAAGGAGGAAGATTTTTATTATCGATTTTTCGCGTAAAACGTGTTATTTATACAAAAATTCTGACTTTCGGGGAAACCTCGACAACTATAACTCAAATTTAAGTTTTAATTACAGCGTGCCTCAAGAATATGAATTCAAGATTGCAAAAGGATATTCATTTTAATTTTTGGTCTTACGCCAAAAACTTATTCTTTATAAAAACTTCTGTTTCCTGAGAAACCTCGATAATATTTACATACAAATTAAAACATTTTGACATCTTGATCCTTTATAATTTTAAGAATTCATATTTTTGAGTCATATCTTGGACTGACTGTATATCCAGCAGCTTTAGGGTGTGCTTTGGTGCGGCACCCCAGATGTGTGAGCAATATTCTAAGCAAGGTCTTATTTGCGCTTTGTAGAGTAAGAGCAACTGCTGCGGTGTATACAGTTTGTAACAGTCTGATTTGGCCAGTGTAAAAGATTTTAAAGTTCATTTTATATGCTGCATTTAGCAACAAAATATGCTATACTTTGCGGTAAGAATTATTGAGTATTGATCTCTTCGGTTAATTAATTCTAAATTTATTGATTCGATTTGTTGTCAATAAGCTTAAGGTTGCCGCATTTATTAACGTAAATTAATTTTATTCTACATATGGGTTAATGATATATTTGTACTAGCTTTTATAACACTGTTGTGGCCTTGACTATTTTGATAATCCCTTTCTCTTATGTCGCCCTCAGGCACTTGGCGACTATATTTATTTAAGTTGATAAGCGAACCACAGATCGCTTAGCTTTGATCAAACTACTAAAATCGGATACTATGTTATTAGTATAACTTTGCTTAATTTATATTACATTAATTATGTTTGCTAACCGTTCTATATTTTTGAGAATTGGGTTAATAAAGCCTACTGTAAAGCCTCATTGGATCAGTCAAATTCATATTCTACTTTTGGTTTACACATTTCATAACTTTTTGGGACCCCTAATTTGCTTAATTTAAGTCACCGGCTGATCATTTCTGATAACTTTTAGGGACCTCTGATTTATCTCTCCACGCAGCAGGCGGCAATTTTTGTAATATTCGGTTGGCAGTCCCAGGTAGTAGGAATGGGCTATCCTCCCGTAATCGTTGCTTTCGATTTAGACTTTTAAAGGTTTATCATTTTCGTAGGAGTATTTCCTGGAATTTCTTGAAAATTTTTATTTCAGCTCATTAATTGCGGCTTCCGCCGCGCGGCGTCGTGTTACAACCATAATAAACGAGAACTAAGTCGTTTATTGTCTTAGAATTATTCCTCGTATTGAATCGTTAGAATACGATACGGCAGTTCTCGGTCCTACAATTTTTTCTTTCTGATTCGACGTTTTTTTTCTAATCTCGTGAAAGTGGAAAAGCAAATTAACTAAAACGGATGCAGAGTTCTTCTAGAAATAACCTTCGGTGTGAGAGGAAACCTTTTGCTTTAGTGCAGTCATAGTGGACTCAACTTTCTGTATTGTGTTAATACTATCCTTCTAAGGGGATCTGTGGGTGAGTCCCTAACCAGTGCTCGACACTACCAAGTTATTGGGATATTTTTGTACTGCACTGAATTAATGGTGTTCTATTGCTTGTGAAGTACGTGGACGCCATGATGCTAATAGCTACTTTCCATTATTTCTAGAGGCTTTCTGAGCGCATCTTGCAAGATCGAGACCGTTGATTCTCCCGCCACACTCCGACTCAAGAGAGGTAATTATAACTAAAGTTTTTTTTTTGTTTAATTTAACGATTTAATTGCCTTATCTGTGTTAACCCTTTTTTACATTGACCACCATTTGCATTACATTCCATGAAATATTTTACCTTTTATCATATCTGAATTTTAATTTTAATGTGACTCTAGTTTTGATCATATGGGGAAGTTTATATTATTTAGGGGTGCCTATTTCTTTTTTTATATATTCAAGTTGTTAGTACCTTCTGTATTTCTTTTATTTGCTGATGGTCATTGAAAACCCATTGATAATTTTTGGGAGATTTGTTTTATTAAGAAAATATATTTATGCAAGGGGGCTATAGTTTTTTCATTGAAATAAGGGGCTTCGTCTGATTTGTATTGGGTTATTACAAGGTTTTATCTCCGGGCTATACCACAGCCGATTTTATCTCCGGGCTATATCACAGCCGATTTTATCACCGGGCTATACTACTGCCAGTTTCATCACCGGGCTATCGAGTCCTCTGCCAGTTATACCACCGAGGCTAAGCCAGTACCGGTACCGGTGCCCAGCGCCATCACCGGAGGTACTCCTTTTTGCCTGTACAGTAGAGCTGGGCATTCTTGCCAACCGCCGATCTTAGACTGGATTTAACGGGGTATCGTCACAGAAGCTTAGTATTACTTACCTTTTTGTTTAATTATTATGAATTTAGCACTGTAGATTGTGCCTTAAAAAAGCCTACATAGTTTTGTTAAATCACTTATTTTTCTTGCCGATTAATAATCGTTTTTAATATTTAAATATGAATTTAATCTTGTCGGCCAAGCTTTAAGATAGATTAATTTTATTTATTCATTTATTTTTCTAATCGATTGATGTAATCGCTCTCAATCTTTACATATAAATCAAGCATTGACAGCCAAGCCTTAAGATAGCTTTCATTAATTTTATTCTTTATTTATTCATTTGTTTATCTGGTCAAATTGATATAATTATTGTGGCCTTTATCAATAATTGATATTATTATCGCTACATTTATAATTATTGGTGCAGCTACTAGCGCACGCAATCACGCATACGTATATGCAATAAGCCTAGGTAAACCAAAGTGATTACTTTGGATTGTAGTGTTTAGAGCATTTAGGTGTAAGGCATACAGTACCGAGGTAACAACAGAATTGGTCTCAGTACAATCCTCATATTGTACCATTATTATTAATTACTTAATAGTCTCTGACATTCCTTCGCCTGTTAGATTCAACAATTTTCATAAACTGTTTCTAAACTATCTTCCTAAATAAAATTCTTGTCGCCTTTAAATTGCAAAAATTTCACTATAAGATTGTTGCTGTTCAAAAAATCCTCGAAGCTAATAAATTGATCAGTAACTTTAGATTGTGTTTTCTTGTTAAGTTAAGATTGAGTTTATGTGTTTGATAAGCATGCCTAACAACCCCGTACAACACCAGCGGAGCTTTTCTAGTTTAGTTGGTAAGAACTGGTGGCGCTCTAGAACTCCACCCCCGGAACCGGGTATTGCAAATACGACTCTCCGGTGTTAGGTTTGTTTTTAATTAAAATCTCTATTTGCTTACCTTCTAACTTTAATAAGAAAAACGTGTTGCAAGGTTTTTGTTGCGAAATAGCGCACCAAGCTTCTGGGATGCTGATTTTGCGATGTTAGCAACGTGGCCATGCCAGGACATATTGCTGTTGACCGTGATACCCAGTAGTCCGATTGACGAGGATGAAGGAATGGTCGATCCTGCCATAATGATATCAGGGTCCGCCTCTTGGTGGACATGGCTGCTGGGGTCTTTGCTGCATTGAACTGGACCAAATTTCTGTCGCCCCAAGTTTGAACTTTCTCCAGGTCTTTATTAATTGCTGTAATCTGCTCAAGAGAGAGACTTATCACCGCAGACCTGTCTATATACTGTCTGCGGTGACAAGTCTCAGTCGCTGGTAAAGGTTTTTCTGGTCTAAATTGGGAAACAAGGGTACTGTCATCTGCAAAACTGTAAACAGGATTATTCGGTTCGGTCAGCAGGTCATTAATATAAATGAGTAACAGAATTGGTGAAAGTATCTCGCATTTAGGTACGCCCGCGTTAATGGTGAATGTGTCTGAGATGTGTTCATCAACTGCAACGTGCAGAGATCGGTTCTTAAGGAAACTGGCAAGCCAGCTGCAGAGAGAGGCTGGCAGTCCGAAGGACGGCAGTTTGTTGGGAAATCCGTCATGCCAAACTCTGTCGAATGCCTTCGATATATCCAACGCAATCGCTCGAGACTCTCCGTAGTTCTCAATTACCCTACTCCACATATGAGTGACATAGACCAATATATCTCCTGTCGATCTCTCTTTGCGAAAGCCGTATTGATTATCGCCGATTATTCTGTTGTTCTCGAGGTGCTTGAGTAGTTGCTGATTGACTAAACGTTCCATGACTTTGAAGATTATTGGAAGCAAGGCAATATGGCGATAGTTTGAGGGCGTGGTTTTCTAGCCTTTTTTGGAACAGGCTACACTCGAGCGACTTTCCAAGAAGATGGGTATATCCCTTTTCGGTAAGGCAGAGAAAAAAGTCTGGAAAAAACGGGTGTTAGCTCGTTGGCACAATTCTTTAACACGATAGCAGGTATTTCGTCCGGTCCTGATGCCTTGTGCGCGTCTAGTTCTTTAAGGATTTTACGAATATCACGGTGATGGCACCTGACTTCTGCCACGGTAGTGTTGATGTTCGATATGGTGGGGAGAGCCTTGCTATGTGATCGGGGAGGAAATTGCTGCTTGGCTTCTTCCCCAAACACGAGGGTGACACAATTGTATAATTGTGCCGGTGGAGCTGTATGTGCACTGTATGATGTAATTGTTATCTTAATTGAAGTTCTCGAAGGACCACAGCTTACGGCGCTGAACCAAATGGAGCAATTAAACCACAATTTTGAGTTATACTGAAGATGTAAAATTCTTTATTATAACTATTACTAAAAATGAAACTGGAACAAATACTTTTATGCTTAGTTTATGTTTTTTAGGATATTAATTCTACATCCTCAGTGTCTTTATGTACAACAGACACTATTTACACTCTATTTACACTATCTTCCTTTTACCAATCACTTCTTAACATTAATCAATGTGGACTAAAAATATCAACTATCGACCACCGACTAACTCGTAACTGTATAATAAACGTGTAATTAATGAGAGATGAGAACCCAATCTGGGTGTTTAAGAGAGAATTAATAAGGGATAATAAGGAAGAAATAATTAGAGAGCGTGAGCAACTTCTCAGTGCAACTTCTACTCAACTTGAGCTGCCTTTCGCGACTGCCTCTCAAACGCGACTCTCCTTAGCTGTTCAACTCGTTCGAGCAGTTACTTAGTGCTAAGTCATCATCAACGGATTTCGTTTTCTGGGTAACTAAAAAACCGTTAGAGTACATAAGGCTCGTATTCCTATGCATTGAATGAATTGACAAAACAGTCCGTTGGGATCTTATGTGCTTTATTAGCGTCAGCTTTAATTTTATATTACAGAGAAGAGTGTTGGGTGTTTCCCAACACTATGCATAACATCCGCATATCAGTAACAATACGACTCTGGTGAACAACCTCCTTAAAATTGAAATTAGAGCTAATTCCATTGGTTACAATCAGTCGGGGCTGAGCATGCTACAGCCCTTGTTTATAGGCACATAAAGGAAGGGGATAAATACTCGTACTTATATACTCAAGGCGTAGTGTTTTTTTTTTGTAAAATATAGTTTGAATAGTAGAACTTTTTATAAAGAATTATTTTTCTGGGAAAATTCACAATTAAAAAGTTTTCCGTCTTTGCAGCCCAAGCCATGAACTCACTGCATAACATTGATTAAATAGTAACATATCAAAAAATAAATACTGCACTACTTATATAAGATAACAAAAAATAAATTATTGTAAAATTATATTATTAGGATGTTAACGGACATTTCTATTGCAGTTGAAGTTCGTCATCAGTTACATCACAAATACACAACCCTTTACATTTTTTCAAATCTCTTATATGTAGCAAATTAGAAATAATAATATGTTTACCTTTTGTCCAATTTTGTGAGTTCTTCTAGCTGCTCCCTAAATAATATATCCTTTTCCGTCCTATTAAAAAATAGTAGCCTTATAAATTGGCTGAAAATAAGGAAAAAGGTAGTTAGTATCTCGCTTATATTATGTAACGTTTTAAATTTGGTATATTTAAAATTAACTTAAATTTTGTTTATATTAGGTACATTAGATATGTTTTCATTGCCAAATAATATTCTCGAATATTTAATCAAATTTCGGCATCACTGCGCCATCTGTTCTAACTGTTAAATGCAGTAAATTTCTAGCTTTAATGTTTTCGACAAGACCCAGTGTTTTTTGCGGCATCCGTGGATGGACTACGGCCATGTCACTTTTCTACGGTCATTAGGTAGAACCGGCCGATAGCTCGGCATCTGGAATTTTTCAGACCATCTTAATGGGATTTTGAGCTAAGGCCTCATGAGCAGGTTCTTGTAAAGGAACCTAATTTCTTCATTGAAGGATTTTTATCTGCCAGAACTAGTGAAGGGACTATTCGAATACAAATAATCGAAGTATTCGATTCTGGCTTGCATTCGAATGCATTCGATTCTCAACGAAGAATTCGAATACCAGAAATATTTGAATGCGCTAACAACGAATTAATCGTCCCTCGAATGCTGGTTGTACCGAAATGAAATATGAATTGGCACAATTCGCGTCAAATGCGATTATAATATAACTTGTTCGATTATGCTGGTCTGCCGTCTGAACAACAGATACTAGCGGGTTGCTTTGTTTTGTATTATGGTGAACAATAATCGAAAACGCTATACTATAAAAAGTATAAAATAGAGTTGTTTAATAATTACTGTGGTAGTTTTTTAAATGTTGAATGATTTTCTTCTGTAGTAAACATATTATTAATTTTAAATGCGGTAGTCGGCAGGTATATGACATACATATTTCTGCAATATGCAGAAGATACGGAGTTTTGGGAATTCAAATTTAAATGATTAAAAAGTGATGATTTCAGTAAACCTTTAATAAACTTTTACATAATATCTAAACAAAACAACTTTTAACCAATATTTTATTTTTTAATCGTGATTGCTTTCGCTAATCTTTGTAATATTTTGCTCTTATTCTTAAATATATCAAGAATGAAGACTTCAAGATCAAACAATCCAGAATCAGACAATTCGAGAACGAGACTTCGAAGTCACTCGAAATCTCGAGAGGTTGAATCGCTAATTGAAACATTTGGGATATCGCGACTAATCGAAATAATTAGATTCTTTGTATTCGAATAATCATTCGATTCTCAAAAGTATTCGAATGCAAGATATTCGATTCTAAAAATCATCCGATTTTACCTTCACTAGCCAGAACACCTTGAATTCAGGTAAATATTAAACAGTACTTAAAGAATATATTCATGAATTTAATATTCCTAAAGAAATCTTATATTTTCTCTTAAAATAGTCTATATGGGTAAATAAATTATGGTAAATTATGTTATCATCTCGTGGCAAAGTGGTTTTAATAACTCTAATTAAACTTAAAATGTTATCTCTAATCTAACAATTAGAATTTTTTCCATTAGATTACTCTCTGATTTGACCATCTTGATCAAACTTCTATCTAAAACATAGTTTTTAAAGCTTTAGATAAACTATAAATATCTTTTAGGGATAACCAAATAATTATTTTCACAATTTAAAGTAATTTTGCTGTAGGTACTGTACTAGGCTTTGTTACATTGTTCGGAGTGCTCGTGTAGCCACATTTTGGGTCACTCCACCAAACTTAATTGTAAAGTATTAGATAGATTACTCTTTATAAAATGATATTCTGATTTTAGGGGTTATCAATGTCTTATATTATTATATTATATATTTTTGATATTATTGCAGGATTAAATTAAGGGGTTAGTGGTTTAATAAAGTTTTATCTTGCTGAATGGGGATGGTGTCAGTGAACTTTTCTTTCGTATAAGTAATTAAGCTCAAGTAATTAATAATTGACTGGGGATTAAATTGCTGTGCTGGCCACAGGTGCGGCCAATGAATTGTGTCTAGTGTTTTAGACGTTTTATATTTTTAGGGTTTTAATTTTACCTCTTCCACTCTTACTAGCTGTTGGTATTCATCATTCTCGCACCTTAGCTTACATAATCTACATAATCTACTACTGTGAGAAGTATTGAGTCGATACTGTTGGTGTAGCTGGTTAGTTGAGACCTGCGTATGTGATAGCATCCGTGCTGATTTGAGAGCCAAGAGGCACAGATAAGCCAAACCTATTTTATTTTTATTCAATTGTACGTGAACATTCTAATGTTATAATGAACTTTTTATCTTTAGTAAATTAGTAATAGCATTCTTATTAAATAATTTGATTCGTAAGTGTAACTACGGTTTATAGATTTAATTGCTCTTATATTTGAAAGATACATTTGCTTACTAGAGGTTTTATACTTGCAAACCTTTACTTTTAAGCTAGTATCGTAGCCATAAGTAGTGATTTCTATGTAGCAATTAGTATTTATTACTCGTAAAGCCTGTGTAGTTGGTATATGTTATACTGACTCAGGTACATATTAGATATTGCAACTAACGATTCGTGATCACGACTTGGTTGGTTTACTTAGCTTTAAGTTTTTTTTTGTATATCATTGTGCAACTTGTATCAATATCTGACATTAGCATATTTGAATAGCTATACGGACCTCAACTGCTTATAGGTTAGAGTGTATATATTTCTTTTATTTTTGAAACTGTCTAATAATTTTGCATATTAGTTACTACTTTAACTTATGCCTTGATATTTTGCCTCGCTTATAAGCATTTGTGTTTTTGCTATCATTATTTAATAATCCGTACTCAATTGAACATAATATATTAAATATCTACTGATATTTAATATAGGCTGCTTGCTCGGGCTTTACATACATTATTTTGTGGTTTTTATTTATTTTTAATTTAATTCCACCTTAGTTATCTTATTACCTATCCCTACCTTAACTTTTTAATTTTAGCTTGGCTTACCTATGATTTACTCTATTTTGAATTATCATTGAGGTGCGCTGATATTATTTGATTGATAGTTGATGATATTCTTTACTAATTCATTGGTTAATTAATTTAATTGGGTTGATTTCACTTTATTTGATTAAAAGACATCAACTATTGTCTTACTTCACTATCTGATTTGTTAATTGATCGTCTTGTATTAATTTCACATGATTTAATGACTAGTTGGTGATTTGCTTCACTAATTAAGCTGTTAATTAATATCATTGAACTAATCTCTCATTCGGTTAATAGTTGGTGATTTACTTCACTAATTACTCTGTTAATTACTTTCATTTAATTAATTTTACATTATTTGATTAATGGTTGACGATTTACTTCGTTGATTAATTTGTTAATTGATTTTCATTGTACTGATTTCATAATTATTAGCTTCACTTTCTGAATTGATTCATTGCATTTCTTAATTGAACATTGGATACTGGATAACTAGTATAATTCAGTATTATGCTGCAAAACTGATATCGGCGCGGTTATTAGTGAAGTGTTCTATTTGTTTTGCTTTTTACTATTTAAATTGTATAGATTTTTGCAATATAATTACTTTATAATCATAGACTAAATTAGTTTAGTTTGTATGTTAGCTTTCACCGTATATTTAACTTTATAACTTACACTGCTATTGAAGTTCTGTGTACTTCAATAGCAGGACACCTGACCTTTGTATCAATTAACAACATTATCAATAAACGTGGACATTGTTTTAAAGTTTTAGTTTTTCTTGTTGTCTACCTCATTACTTACTTGCAAACTTATTCATAAATTTTATTTAGTTATTGAGGAGTGGTACCTAGCACATCATGGGCAGTTTACAGTTCGACTGGTAGAGAGCTGCTGGCGCCTTTAACCGAACCTATTGTTACGTTTTTCCCGTGGGTTCTTAACAGAATTACAACTTTGCTATTTTCAACTAATACTCTCTTTATTCACTACCACTGTATACAAATTTAACACTCTAAACTACTCTTATAATTTTACTACTAATATCTATTCAACACCCAATGATTAACTAAACTCAACTATCCGACTTAGGTCTGCTTATATATAATCTCAAATCTATCACGAATATTCGGGAAGTATTCCGAGGCCACTCTATATGATCTCGACGAAGCCATCGTGATAATTCCAGCTATCCCGAAACTTCGCGACGGGCCGGGCGATGATTCATACAGACAGAGAAGCGAGGGGCACGGCGGGGCGGCTAGTTCTATAGGGTAGCACAAAAACGTTCGGATGGTTGTTAGTCGTGACATTGCCTCCCTCTTAAACCTGATCGTCCCGATCAGATACTGCATGTCCGTGGTATGCTTTCAGTCTGTCGAGGTGAACAACTTTCAGTTTGCTTCTGGGACTACGCTGAATTCTATACACAACGTCATTAATTCTTTTGATGACTGTATAGGGTCCTTCCCATACTGGCGTTATCTTGGGAGATCTTCCTTTCTTCCTTTGCGGATTATATAACCAGACTTTATCGTTCATCTGAAATCCCATAGAATTAGCTTTGAGATCATATCGTGTCTTCATTCGGTCACTGGCTTTCTCCGTGTTTTCTCTGGCTAATTCATGGATGTATAGTAACTTTTCCTTAAGGGAGTCCGTTCCATATCCTGGTTGTCTGGCGTTCCGAATAATAGGTCGCAGGGTAAGCGGAGTTCTCTTCCAAATAAAACCATGGCTGGTGTTAGTCCTGTCGTGTCATGGACTGCTGATCGATAGGCCATTAAAAATAGTGGTATGTGTTGGTCCCAATCCTTCTGATGTTCATCTACGACCTTTGACAAATGTTCTTCAATGGTCTTGTTAAACCTTTCAACCATGCCGTCTGATTGTGGATGTAAGGCGGTAGTCCGTGTTTTATGGATGTTGAGTAAATCACAGACTTTCTGGAAAACCTTGGATTCGAAGTTGCGCCTTGATCTGAGTGCAGCTCTAACGAAACACCAAATCTGCTGAATAGGTTATTCACAAGGACCTCTGCTATGGTAACAGCTTCTTGATTGGGGATTGCAAAGACTTCAGGCCATTTACTGAAGTAGTCAATTGCCACTAAAATGTACTTGTTACCATTATTTGTTTCTGGAAAAGGGCCAGCTACGTCAATGGCGATACGTTCAAACGGTAGGCCCACATTATACTGTTTCATTTTGCCCTAGATCTTGTTTTGGGTCCTTGGCTTGCGGCACAGGTTGAGCACTGCCGACACCACGATTTCACATCTTGGCAGTAGTTGACCCAGTAAAATCTGTCGCGAATCTTGTCAATCGTTTTGTTCACTCCGAAATGAGCACCAGACTTTCCATTATGAACTTCTTCCAGAACTTCCGATATCTTCCTCCTTGGTACCACTAACTGTGTCTTCACTACTCTTCCATCGGCGCTTTCCCAGGCTCGTTTAAGAAGTTCATTTTCCACCACCAGGGACTCCCACTGAGCCCACAGAGTTTTAAAAGCAAGTCCTTTATTTGATATCTCGCTCCAGCTTGGTCTTGGTTGATGTTCTTCTTTAGCTGTTAGCAATAGTGCTATTTCACTATCTTCAAGCTGATCCTTTTTAAGTTGCTCTGTGGTCCACTGCTGATCAACCTCAAATTTCGTTTGCCTAATCCGAGTAATTCCTTCTTGTTGATCTACTCTTTGGCAATGCTTACAATTATCCGCGCATGGTCTTCTGGATAAAGCATCTGCATTATTATGCAATCTCCCTGCTCTGTGCTTAACCTTAAAATTATATTGTTGTAACTTTTCAAGCCACCTGGCTACCTGTCCTTCAGGTTGTTTCATATCCAAAAGCCATTTAAGTGCTGCATGATCAGTCCTTATCAGAAATTCTTGCCCATATAGATATTGATGGAAATGCTCAACAGACCGTACTATTGCCAAAAGCTCTTTTCGGGTTACGCAGTAGTTACGTTCAGGTTTCGAAAGTGTTCGACTGTAGTATTCGATAACTCGCTCTTCCCCTGCTTGTACTTGCGATAAAACTGCTCCGATGCCGGTGTTACTTGCATCTGTGTCCAATACAAATTTACCCTTTTGTTCCGGATATCCCAATATTGGACTAGAACATAGAGCCGCTTTTAATTTCCTGAACGCAGAATCGCAGTTATGATCCCAGTTATAATTAGCTCGTTCTTCAGTGAGGTTATGTAGAGGTGCCGCTATATTTGCAAATCCTTCAACAAATCTTCTATAGTAAGTACATAGTCCAAGGAAGCTCCGCAGTTCATGTTTGTCGCGAGGACGAGGCCAGTCCTGGATTGCTGTAATCTTCCGTTGGTCGGTTTGGATTCCTTCTGATGACACAACATGCCCGAGAAATTCAACTTTTTGTTGAAAAAGAAAACATTTCTTTGGATTCAGTAAGAGCTGAGCATTCTTGATTCTAGTAAAAACTTCATGCAAGTTTTGTAGGTGCTCTTCGAAAGTTTTCCCATTACCATTATATCATCAAGATAGACCAGGCATGTCTTCCAAGTGAGGCCTCGTAGAACAACCTCCATAAGACGCTCAAAAGTAGCGGGGGCATTGCATAATCCGAAGGGCATAACTTTAAACTGATGTCTTTAAACACTATGTCTCACTGAGCAGCAGGATTTGCACCATTTTCCCCAACTGCCTCTTCTCATATAACTAATTTCTGTTTACTTGTCTTGAACTTTTTTTATGGTTCATATTATTTCAATATTATTTTATATCAACTATAACCTTACTCTCTGCTATTAAACAGAGAAAGAGTACGGCAATTAATAAAACATCTCTGACTTTCATTTTGCGTGAGATGAAAACATGTTAACGAACACTGCTTTTCATAATCCAGAAAAATTGTTGTTTGATGTTAAAATCATATAGCTATAGATTGAAAAGATTGCTCTATAGATATTTCCGTGCATTATTTGGATTATTGATTTCAACTTTGAACTTGTCAGAAAAACAATGAAAATATCAAGATTATTGTAACTTTTTTCAATTTCTGACGGGCGTAGATCGAATATTATGCAATACTCTTATCCTACTTGTATCGTCATTTTATTAAGATATTTTACACAACATTATATAGGTAAGAATGAGATACTTTAAATAATAGACAAATGCGGAACGGCTAAAAACGCTTACCATTTCTTTACTCTTCGTTCCAGGAAAAATATAATTAAGCCTAGCATAGGCGTTATGCCAGTCCCCGCTGCTAACAATAGGAATGTTTCTCGTTTCTCGACCACTTTTAAATCAAAAGCTCCGAAAGGTTTGCTGAACTGAATTTCTTCATGCAAGTCCATGTCTAAAACGAAATCCACATTTAACTAAAACAATCAAACGAAGGGAATGGTATGAGACATATTATTCAAAATCAGTTTGCTTCAATAAAAGCTCGCTACATTTAATTTTTAGAGCTATAGGTTACTTACTACCCTTTGTAGTTGTGTGGTTTGGTCTAAATCGTCAGAATTTGTAATCCGTTGAAGTAAATATATATATTAAAATTGGATTAAAGTACACGCTTTAATTTTTTCATATAAAATAAGTGAATGTCTCTAAATCCACGCTTTCTTTTATCAATATGCACGTTATTCTTTTTTCAACTTTATGCGTGATATATTAGAGGAAGGGCGCCTAATATTGGAGAGCTTTTTGTTTTTAACTATAATAAAACAAAAAACTCAAATTGGTCTTTGATAGGTTAGAATTTTGTAGGGTTGTAGTAACAATATATGCACAGTCAAATAAGTTTAATTTTAATAGAAAAAATTTTAGGTTAGTTTTGGATAACATGGTTAACTTCGGATATAGTAGAGGGCTACTTATAACTTATTTTGACTTGTGTGGGCACCTCGGGATTACAAGCTGAAATTTTCACAGAATGAAGGTTTTATTAAATTAATTCAAAATCCGAAGGTAATAAAAATCATAACGGGCAAAAGGGCAGTATACCTAAAAATCGAGATTATTATATGAACGTGTAGGATATTAATGAATGTTTTCATATAAAATTAATTTACATTTTTGTACAAATTATATTTTTTATCATTGCTTGAAATATGCTGACTACATTGGCCCTTACGGCAAAATAAATAAAAAAATTGAGATATCTCCCTTTCAACCTGGGCACAATCTGATTGAAATATACTCATTTTTGTATTCACCTTGCATTCTCTCCGAAATGAAGGCTCAAATCAAAAATTTTTATTCTTGCAAAAAGTTTGCCATAAGTATTTAGAATACATAGGTGCATGAATACATTTTTTTCTCAAATGGTAATGGAAAAATAGAATTAAATGTAAAAAGTGATTTTCTTCTAGCCGCGACCGTCCGATCTCGCGCTGCCCAAGTACTCTCGCATCTCACTTTTCTCCATAGCTTCCTCTCTCTCGCCTATTGTAGAATACAATAAGTGCTTTTACACCATTACGGGTTAGAATACTAATAATAATAGCTATTATTATTTGAATAGAGTCAACATTTTCGATTATACTGAAATTTATTTTTCCTATACGCTGCTAGGTAATAAAGAAGTAGAAAAAATCATATACTTAATGCAACTGCTATTAAAAAATGGACTAGCTTTTATTCAGAATAGAAAAAGTCAAAATGTAGAAAAAATCTTTATAATATCAAAATATATTTATCTTCAGTGTCTGTATCTTCTGCAGGAATAGACATAATGACTTCAATATTGCCTTCCAGTATTTTTTTTGCATGATCCTATGCAACCTATTTAATTTCTTCTACGTGTACAAGCTTGCTTCCATACAATCTAATAAAAAATTATTTGATTAAGTATTATTATGTACCTATTTAATCCAATAATAATTTACCTTTTTTACATCCACATGCAATAAATACTTTTACATCCGAAGGAAATGCTGGTGTTGTTAAAATTGGGGATAATTTGGATAGCACTTGCCTTCTCAAATTTCCATCCGCATTCTGTCACCTCTGGTAATAGGGGACTTGGTTCTAAAGAACTGAAGCACACCTTAGTTTGATAATGTGCTCTCAGACTGCGAAATTTTAAACTATTTTTTGTAGGGGCTAGTTTTTTCAATTAGTGATGAAGAGGCCAATAGTATCCTGAAAATATTAATAGACGAAATGTTTGGATTTGTTGAAAATAATTTTATGATAAATTTCTCTATGTTATTGAACATGCCACTGAAAATTCCTGGACCCCAATACCGTCTAAATAATCGGAATAATTTAGATAAATTTTCCAACATTTCATTTTTCCTAATCCTGAAAACTGGCTGGTTGTATGACAAGACAACCCGTTAGAGCATGAAATGCAGGTAAATTTTTTGCAAGTTTTTCTTCTAGGTTGATGTCATGAACGGCCACATATCGCACCGAATTCCCTCTTCCACATTTTACCGAAATTCTCTCGAAATATATATTTTTAAAATGTACCAGAAGTACAAGTACATCAGTGTCATTGGAGTCCACTATGCATGTCATACACATACACTGTTTAGCAGAGAGTATATGCAACAAAATCCTAGTATCAGCTTCTCGTGACTATAGAGGATAGTAATTTGTTGTTAAATGGTTCGCAATTTGTTTTCTTATCAAAAATATTGGTAAATCCCCCACTATAGTTGCGAACTTGAAATTCGTTTTATGAGAGTGCTCATTCAGATAAAAAATTCGTTAACTGTTTTTTTTAACTAAAAACAGCGTGAATAAAAAAATTCTACTGTTTGGATGTAAAAAAGGTAACTTATTATTAGATTAAATCGGTACATAATAAAACTTAATCAAATAATTTTTTATTAGATTGTATGAAATCAAAGCTTGTACACGTAGAATAAATTAAATAGGTTGCATAGGATGATGCAAAAAAAAACTGGAAGGCAATATTGAAGTTATTGTGTCTATTCCTGAAGAAGATACAGACACTGAAGATAAATAGATTTTGTTATTATAAAGATTTTTTTACATTTTGAGTTTTTCTATTCTGAATGTAACGCACACCCGCAAGAAAGGTGTCACAAGTCAAAAACGGTAAATTGTTCAAGAAAAGGAAAAGAAAAACGCACATTTTTTAAATTTAGATTTTTGTTCTAATATGAACTAGAATGCATTCAAAGTTTAATGAAACTTGCCCTAGCTAAGCTCTACTAGAAGGCCATTTATATTTTTATTCTTAGTGCTATTTTGAAACCCCAAAAACCACTCCCTTTTTTATATGTGTCATTTTTCTTGTTTTGAAAAAATTTTTTTTTGGATTATGACACCTCCGGAGTAAATAAAATGGACCATTAATTTGTTTTCTTGGATAAATATATAATTTATTTCTACTTTTGCAGTTTAGGACATTTACCTAAAAAAATACATACTTAAAAACGAAAAAAAATCTTCTTACCAATGGTAATAAAAATGAACACAGGTATTCAAAAAAAACTAATAAAAAATTGAGCTAGCCTGCTAGTACTCAAGGCACTGATGTGTAAATATATCCTATATCGACATCATCGACATGAAAATCTAATGCCACCTTAGGCCGCGTAACGCATGAATATAGGCAACCACTTATTTGCAAATGATTGCCTATATTCTTGCTTATAAAGAACCTAATCACTGCGCATGGTTATGATGTCACATCGGCTTGCACATTTCCGTCCCATTTGCCGAGATTTACCCTCATACCGCCGCGTAAGATGTTTACACATCAATAACTCAACAAATACAACGAAATATAAGCAAAAACTTGAAATAATTTAAAAATCTTTGGAATGATAAACAGCCTCTATAGCTATTTTTAGGCTTAAATGTGTTAAGTCAAAAAATCCGAATGACATTGTATGGCTGACGTTGTTTTGGCTCTTCCTATTGTGGTCGCGTATCGCTGCGGGATGAAAATGGGACCTGATTTAAGCGTTTTTCTCCTTTTCTATTACTGAATGAACAGCATCTCTCTCATTCTGCGTATGGCCACAGATTAAAAATGTATGGTTGATCGCTTGACTATCTGGTGCATCAATCATTTCAATATTCACTTGGATCTGATGATGCTGGTGGATTTGCCAAATACAAATTTTCAATAACATTGGATGTTTCATTTTCTAAGTTAACTTGAATATTTTCTTGATTATCGCAACTATTCAGTGCATCAGAAGCTGAAATATTTACTTGAATGCCATCCGATGTATCTAGATTGGGCGGATGCAATAGTGTTTTGCGGTTGCTTGAGCGTATTTAAAAAGCAGATAATAAGGTATAGTTGTATACGTAAGAGATATTGAGAGTTTGAGAGTGATCCTGCTAGCATTTCTTTCATATTGCCGTGATATATAAAAGAAATAAGAAATAAAATATATTTTTTCAGTAAAATCATAGAAACTCTGTGACATGTCGTACATGCAAGTACATCGAAAATACAAGAAACCTAACACTTACCGAAATTTGAATACTAATTTTGAATAAATTGCCCTACATCTAACAGGGAAACAGTCACAACACAAAATAAGGCAACTATTTGCAGCACTATCTTATAAAAAGTGCCGGATCCAAAACAACAACATGGACAAAACTAAAACTCTTGTCAGTTTTTTAAAACTAAACTGAACAGATCGCAACATTAATAACGGCCTAACTCGAAATGTGTCAGTATTCCCGCGAAAATTGGTACATTTATGTCTCAGTGTCGAAATGTGACTGAAAAGTGACGGTATCGATGTTTAACGATTGAGCATTATGTGGATTACTCATAACGACATATATGCGTTTGTCAGAAAAGTAGCGGGCTATAACTTGTGTCTGTCGTCTTTCCTGATTGAAGATGTATATAATTGGAAGTAAAAGCGCCCATAAAGCGACATTTTAAAAATTTTGACTTATGACACTTTTCTTGCGTGTGTGCGAAGTTTTGTTTTAATAGCAGTTGCATTAAGTATATGATCTTTTTCCTACTTCTTTATTACCTAGCAGCGTATAGGAAAAATAAATTTAAGGATAATCGAAAAGGTCTTCATTGACTGTATTCAAATAAAAAGGATCTCGGGGATAAATCCACCAAAGCTACAAGATCGCGCAGCGTAAGTGAAGTCAGAGATATCGACAAACTGACTGAAAGGTTTACTTTGTTCGAAAAATCTATCCTGGAGTCCCTACATAGCATACAGCAGGACATACATCAGTTAAAAGCCACTACATCAATGCAAACATTGCAAACAAACGAAAATATAATCCTTGTTCACGGCGTAGAGGAAACCCCTTCAATAGATCTGTACGAAACCATCGTGGGTCTCATAACAACAAAAATCGGTGTACAAATTCAGAAAACCGGTATTAATTATTGCTATAGGCTGGGGCGAAAAAATGCAGATAAGAAACATCCTAGGCCCGTCGTAGTCTCGTTTTGCCAGCGATGGCTTCGGGACAAAATATTTTACCTCAAAAAACAATTAAAAGGTAGTCGTGTGTTGTTCAGCGAACTATTGACGAGTGAAAATTTAGTGTTATTTAAGGAGGCAAGGCAATATTTTCAAAACTCGTGTTGGACAATGAGGGGTAAAGTGTTTGTGATGAGTGGGGGTGCAAAGAAAATTGTAAATTCATGTAATGAATTAAAAAAAAATCGTTGATAGTGGTCGGGGTAGTGATAGCGAATCAGGCTAACATGGATATTATCACACACATCTCAAGGTATGATTAGACATTATGATTTTTGGTGCTTTTGTATACTTATTTACTTTTGTTATCCTTTATTTCTCAATAATGCGGATGAATTAATCCAACCGTCGACGGAATAAATAAATGTAATATTTTTTATAAATAATAGCTGTCTTGGATCTAAATACTTGTGATCTGATCTTTTAATTTTTCCATCATAATCATGATCAATAAGGATATAAACAATGTATCAGGAATAGAATTGTTTATGACACACCTATAATTGTAACAGAATGTTATATAATTCAAATATTATTGCATAAACTTATAAGCTAAATAGTTGTTTATATTTAAATTCTTGAATGTAATGATGTTTTTAATAAATCTAAATTTAGAGTATTTTACAAAAAATAACTAACTTCGAAATCTAAATACGATTGTTATTTGCTTCTAAATCTAATTACGATTTTTAATTGCTTCTTTTTAACAGCACAATAATTAATATTTATTATGTTATTCTCCTTTTTCTTTTAGTTTAGCATATACTTTTCTTTTATATTTTAATAGCATTCCATGTTAGTAGACATTGATTTTTATGGAATATGGATCGACGTCCAATACTAGGGAATTTTTCTTTTTTCATGTATATCGTATGCCTTATACTATATGTAGTTTTCCCTATATGTTTGGTTTTTATTAAAAAACTTTTCATGTTTCTTTTTTTTAAAGGGATTTTTTTGTTTAATTTATGTATTAGGGGTATGTTGATGGAACTTGGAGTTTTGGGGTTGCGGTGCAGTGCGGGCGGCGGTGTTGGCGGTGGGGAGTACGTAATTTTTGAATATGGATGATGGTCGAATTGCGCATGCGGATATACAGTCACAAAATAACAAGGTCTCCAGAGACAATAATTTATGTGTGGGGCATTTAAATGTTCGCTCCTTAAACACAGGATTTGATGAGCTTGTAACATATTTGGCAGACTACAAATTTCATGTATTTGGATTATCAGAAACCTGGCTGACACCTCAGCATGACCCTAGTAATTTTAATATTAATGGTTATAGATTGCAAAGGAAGGATCGACCAAGAAGGGGTGGAGGGGTTGGAATTTATATTCAAAGACATATCCAGTTTCAATTAGTTGATATAGGAGTCTCGAGTGATGCTTGTGAGATTATATGCATTAAGTTTCATTATAAAAACAAAACATTTTTTTTCGCTTCAGTGTACAGGCCACCCTCCTCAGATGTTGGAGACTTTATGGATTGCTTGGAGGATGTTATGAGTTTGTCAGTACCATTTTATGACTACGTAATCATTACAGGGGATTTAAATATAGACCTGCTACAAGACAGTATTCCCAAATCAAAGCTTCTTACTTTATTTAATTCTTTTAACGTTGACCAACACATTACTAGTCCTACCCGGTTATATAATGGTCCAGGTTCACTAATTGATATTATTGCATCTAGCAATAGCCTTACTCCGGTTTATAGCAAGTCAGTACCAATTTCTGAATCATTGTCCGATCATTGCTTGATATACAGTATTTTCGATTTGCATATTGAAGTCAGAGATGTTCTTGTGGAATTTAGAAATTATAATGGGGTTGTCTATAATGAACTACGATGCGTCTATATTACCATGGGACTTGATCTATTGCACGGCAAATATTAATGAAAAACTAAAGTTGTTTAACTCAAATATTTTGCATCTCATTAATAAGCACGTGCCTTTGCAGCGGAGGAAAATTAAGGAAAGGCAATATACACCATGGATAACACCGAATATTAAAATTTTAATGAAATTGCGTGACAAAGCTTATCGTAAGTATATAAAAAATAAAACCGAAACCCGCCTTCAATATTATCGACAGCTACGAAACTACACGAAACACGCTCTCGCTCGAGAAAAGATTGCATTTTTTAACTCATTTTCTGCTAAAACAGGCAAAGATTTTTGGACAAGCGCAAAAAAACTTAACATAATTTATAATTCAAAATTAGACATTCCTTTACAACTTGCAGATGCAACAAAAATTAACAAGTATTTCTCTGATTGTAATAATATAACGGATACTTCCTCAGTTGAAAAACTGGAATTTTACAACCAAAATTCTTTTAGTCTTATAAGAGATAATTTTACGCTCCAGTTGATAGACGAAATATCTTTAATTGACATTCTAAATTGTATTAAAACAAATGCTATTGGTGAGGATGATATTTCTATAAAAGATTTGAAACTGTGTTTTCCTTTTTGCAAGAAACCATTGATTCATATTATAAATACATGCATTTTGGAGAGTGCTTACCCTGATCTATGGAAGTTAGCTAATATAAAACCTCTGCCCAAAGTAAATATTCCAGAAAATTATAAAGATCTCAGGCCAATTAGCATTTTACCGGCAGTTTCAAAGATTTTAGAAAAACATGTACCCTATCAGTTAACAGCCAATTTTGAAACACAGCTAGTTATTCCTGATTGTCAGTCAGGCTTTCGAAAGAATTTTAGCACCACCACATGTCTCATAAAACTGGTTAATGATATTAGACTAAATCAAGATAAGGGAGAAGCGACATGCTTGGGCCTATTGGACTTTAGCAAGGCGTTTGACACGATTAATCACCAAATGTTGCTGGCTAAATTAAGATTTTTTGGACTGTCAGAGTCTTGTATTAATTTTTTTCAATCATACCTAGAAAATCGAGCGCACTGTGTAGTACTGGAGAATGATGGCCAAAAGTCTAAGTCGGTCTTCTTACGTGTGAGCGCTGGAGTCCCTCAAGGGTCTATATTAGGCCCACTACTCTTTTCTATATACGTAGCAGATATGCATAATACCCTAACATACTCCAAAATTCAGCAATATGCTGATGACTCTCAAATTTATTTGTCATTCACTTTTAATAATCTACCAGAATTTCAGCAAAATTTTAATGAAGATCTTAATAAAATTAATAAGTATGCTCATGACCGTAACCTTAAACTCAATCCCAGCAAATCATCTCTTATACTTTTTGGAAACAATAAAACTCAAATTAATAATATCTCTGAAACTATTAATATTCAAATAAATAATATTTCGTTGCCAGTAGTCTCGGAGGCCAAGAGCCTAGGGATCTACTTTGACAATACTCTTTCATTTCAAAAGCATATTAAACATAAACTTGGCATCGCCTATTCCCGGTTAAAAAAATTGCACAGTTTAAAAAAATACTTACCCTCCAAAATAAAATATTTTCTCTGCAATTCACTTGTTTTATCATTATTCGACTATGGGGATATCGTTTATTATAATTCACTTACATTAAGCCTTGCTAAATCCATACAGAAACTACAAAATACGTGTATGCGTTTCTCCTTTAATATTAGCTTTAGAAACCATATTACACCCTATTTAAACACCAATTCAATTTTATCTATGGCTAATAGGCGAAAATATCATATTTTCTCTTTAATTTATAGAGTCTTAAAGACTGGAGAGCCTTCATATTTAAGGGCACTTTTTAACCCACGAAATCACACTTATTTTACTAGGAACAGGGATGATTTTGTCATTTTATTGCACAGCTCAGCTGTCTTCCAAAGGTCTTTTAGCTATGTCGCAACAAGCATGTGGAATGGTCTTCCAAATGATGTAAAATGCTTTACACTGTATAAGTTCAACCGCTATATTAAGTCTTTGCTTCTTGAGGAACAAAGGCATTAACTTCACCAGTCTGACCCTAAACGGTAAAATATTCATTGTTCATTTACTTAGTTTTCTCTCTGGTAATCTATTTTTCGTTTGTCTGCGTGCGCATAAACCGATTATCAATCCTTAATATTTTTTCAATTTTTAAGCCTTGATCGACCCATCCCCGATACTGCATCTCGCCCCTGCTGCGCTGCCTCCCTCTGATTCTTACGCCGTCAAAAGTGTTTATATTGTATATTTATAAATTAATTTATTATTATAAACACAAATAATTTTTTGGTAAAGGGCTATTCAACACGGGTATGTGTATGTACATACTTGTGTATCGGTTTTTAAATCGCGTAATAGTCCTTATTTGTCTTCTTTTTTATTTAATTATAATTGGTAATATACTGTAATAGCTGTACTCTTAAATGACAAATAAAATTTTTTGAATTTGAATTTGAATTTGAATTTGAAATAACAATAGCTATTATTGTTATTAGTATTCTAACCCGTAATGGTGTAAAAGCACTTATTGTATTGTACAATAGGCGAGAGAGAGAG
>MU187343.1:0-15177 GCA_016904865.1 Pissodes strobi | reverse complement strand
AGAGAGAGAGAGAGAGAGGACGCTATGGAGAAAAGTGAGATGCGAGAGTACACGGGCAGTGCTAGATCGTACAGTCGCGGCTAAAAGAAAATTACTTTTTACATTTAATTCTATTTTTCCATTACCATTTGAGTAAAAAATTTATTCTTGCACGTATTTATTCTAGATACTTAAGGCAAACTTTTTGCAAGAATAACAATTTTTGATTTGAGCCTTCATTTCGGAGAGAATGTAAAAGTAAAAAAAGGAAAAGTAATAGTATATTCTTTTATATGGAGGAAAAGTGATACTTTTCATGGCGCGCTCGTGTTTAACAGCCGAACGGAATGAGGCTGGTAATAGAGAGCAAGCCATGAAAAGTATCACTTTTCCTCCACATAAAATATGCTGTTTTTTCTTCAAATGTCGACAAATTAATGCAAAAACATCCCTTTTTAATAGTAATAATATCTAATTAGTATTAAAGATAAATGGGTTCGCAAGGCGGCTTAGACCACGGTCGTAGGTGGCCTTGCTTAGACCGGTGTCGGTGAATATAATGTAACATAAAGCTGTCAGTGGACACTGTCCACAATAATTATTTTTTTAAGATTGCATCTCCGATTGCGTTTTAATTCCGTATTGATAAGCAGTTATTGAATAAGTTCGATTAAATAATAACCAATTTGTTCCTAAATTAGTGATTTTTAGAAATGCAGGCACAAATTGAGTGATAAATACAAATTGTAGTTTAATAAATCTTGAGTTGTTGACGCTTATTTTGTTGTCTGTTTGTATTGTATCTATGTTGCTATGACAACACTTTTACCTCCGCCGGCGGAAAAGTGAAAAGTAAACCTCCGGCGGAGGAAAAACGAAACTTCACGGCCGCCTACACAGTCGAGTAATGACGGATTTACTGACGTTTGAAGAAAAAAGTATTTTATTTGTCTTTCAATTACATAAACACATAAATAAGACACGTCAAAAAAATATGTATACCTTGATAAGGATACAATTCCCAAATATGTGGCATTAAACAAAGGTATGTAAAAAACAAACTTGAGAGCTGGACGAAATAAAACGCCAATTCAACTACAAGCCAAAACATACTCGTTTAGCGCATAAAAGCTGTGATCAACGAGAAACTCCTTTAATTTTTTTTTGAATATGCTATCACTTGGAGAAAGTTTTATTTCATCAGGAAGCAAATTAAAAAAGCTGCAACCTGCATAAATAGGCGACTTTTGATAAAATGAATGGTTGGGCCGGATTAAATGAAAAGTATCTTTTTTCCTGGTATTGTGATGGCAATTGAGAATAAATAGATGTTTGTTTTTGTAAATGTGCATTAAAAGCTTAAACAAGTATATGGAGGTTAGCGTGAGAACTTTTTTATTTTTGAACATTAATCTACAGCTTGAATTATATTATGGTAGATTAAAAATAAGACGAATTATTCATTTTTGTAGCACAGAGAGTCTGCTAATATCCGATGATTGTCCCCAAATGACGATGTTGTAAGATATGTGTGAGTAAACCATAGCATAATAGGTTGTCAATAGGTTTTTTTCGTTAAAAGAGTTTTTCAGTTGAGCAATGGCAAAGTGTGCACTGCACACTTACCGCATATATAATCTATATGATCACTATATAATAAATGCCTATCAATATAAGTACCCAGAAACTTGACACAATATTTAGTTTCTAGGTCAGTATTTCCTATTTTAAAATTAAATTTTTTACCTTGCCTACGGACATTATGAGCCTCGAGAATTATAGTTTTATCATAATTTATCATAAGCATATTCTTATGACACCATTCATTAAAGCTCCTCAAGACATTTGTAGTTTTGGCAAAAACTGTTTCTGAGTCCTTATCAGATACTACAATAGACGTATCGTCTGCATACATAAAAACGGACCCGATAGAAACATGTTTAGGAATGTCATTAACATACAACAAAAATATCAGTGGACCAAGAACACTACCTTGAGGAGTACCTCGATGTACTTCAAAGATTTCGGATTTGCAGTTTTCCACCTTCACAAAACTTTTACGGTTTCTTAAAAAAGACATAATAAAATTGTTGGCAGGGCCACGAATTCCAAGCGCGTCTAGTTTGCTAGACACAAAGTTAATGTATATTGTATCGAACGCGAATTGATATCGTACACTCATTTTTAACCATATTATCATTAATATTATTAATTGTACATATTCAATACATGCGGTTTCAGTTGACTTGTTTTTACGAAATCCATGCTGAGATCCAGTGAGAATATCAAAAGACTCTAAAAATATACAAACTTTCTTGGTTACAGCCCTTTCAATGATTTTTAAAAAAACACCAAGTATCGACATAGGTCGGTAGTTATTCATATCATGTCTATCGCCCTTATAAACAGGAGTGATTGAGGATAATTTTAAACTTTTCGGAAATTGGCCAACTTCAATAGACTTATTTATTATGTAAGCTAAAGGTGCTACAAATGCGTCAGAATATTTTTTAACAAGGTCGACAGGAATATTATCATAACCACAGGATTTCTTACTTTTTAATGACTTTATAATATACTGAATTTCCCCAGGTGCTACTGGAGACAAAAAAATGGAATTTTCCTGTTCCCGAGATGTTGTACACTCTTCAGAGAAGGAATTTTTAAAATGTGAATTAAGCTTATTGTCAACGACAACAGAAAAATATTGCGCAAGGGAATTTGCAATATCCTGAGGACAATTGATGGTTTTAGTGGTAATGTGAAGTTCCGCAAGTTTTTTTCGTGATTTAGTGATACCTATATTTTTATTTACTAGGCTCCATAAGGTTTTGGACTTATTTGTCGAACGGTTTAAGATGTTGTTAATATGCTTATGCGAGGTGAATTCAAAAATGAGTATATTTCAATCAGATTTTGCCTAGGTTCGAAGGGAGATATTTCAATTTTTTTATTTATTTTGCCGTAAGGGCAATGTAATCTGCATATTTCAAGCAATGATAAAAAATATAATTCGTACAAAAATGTAGATGAATTTTATATGAAAACATTCATAATTTAATATTCACACGTTCATATAATAATCTCGATTTTTAGGTATACTGCCCTTTTGCCCGTTATGATTTTTTATTACCTTCGGATTTTGAATTAATATAATAAAGCCTTCATTCTGTGAAAAATTCAGCTTGTAATCCCGAGGTGCCCACAAAAATCATTTATGGAAGGCTTTTACTGCGTTGGGCACTCTACTAATAGAAAGTAAAGGTATATTCATGCTACACCGTGCCGCGACCGAGCCCTACATCGGTCTGCGCATGGTATAATATTATGTAAATATTTTTATATGAATTAACTCACTCAGTCTGAGCCAGTCGTCAAATAGTAACTTTTTTGAAACTAGGTGCGGTAAATGTTTTGCAATGGACATTCTAAAGTAACCGTAGAATTTGCTTTCATCCTTATAAAGTGTTAAAAATTCTCCTTCCGTTTCTCTCTTTCGCCTTCTATTTTGAATATGTATCTCAGACTCTTCATCAATAGCAGCTAACTCAAGTTCTGAAAACTGCATTATAACTTACTCTCAAGGCTTCTCAGCACTTGCTAACACCTTGACGGACGATCTCTCAACTCGGTTACAGGTCGGTGTAGCATGAATACTAAGCTCGGCCGGCATCCGTTCTTAATGACTCGGTACGGGCTCGCCTCAATCCGTCCTCGGTCTAGCATGAATAGACCTTAAAAATAGCTTAAAGTTAAAAATTAAGATTATTTTATTTAGCTTATGCTTCCAAACAAATTTTACACACATATTCTTTGTTTTTTTCACAATCGGATCACTCCTCATGAACCCATTAGCAACATTTCTCACACTTTTCTTCTCTGACATCCTCAGAAAATAGACCATTACAGAACATACATTTCACATCGACAACACTGGCGTTCATGTCAGAATCATCATCGAGTACCGGATCTTCCTCGGAACTACTGGACGAATTGCAGGTAGTTCTTTTTTCTTTTTTATTGCTAGCTTAGGTTTCTTTAATGGCTTTGTACTCGTGCCCTTGCTTTTACCTTTGCCGTCGCCCTCCCTAAAATTTCTTTTCATACTTTTGCTGTTCTTTAAAGAATCCTTTCTTTCTTTTCCATTTAATGAAATTTCAAGCTCGTCCTTGTAATGGGTGGTGGTTATGACATAACTTGATCCTTGTTTCCCTTTTCGCTTCCACTACAAGAGGAAATATGAATGATATCTTCGGGCATACTAGAGTAAAGGGCTTTTTAGCTACTTTTAGGGCTCCCAGTGTACCCTGCTTCTGACTTTCAGGTGTAGTCTGAATGTCCAATTGCTGCAAATTTTGAGGGTTTTTTTGGTCAAAGTCTTGGTTCTGTTGAGGTGGTGTTCTTTTCCTTTGTCTTTCAAACAAAGTCTACATCCGAAAAAATATTACTAATAAAGGGGCAAATTCCCGATTTGTGAAAACCGTTGACGGATATTTCGGCAGTAGCACACTTTATATATGCTGAGCACATTAATTGGCATATTTGAAAAGAGGTAACATTGCGACATGGATTATTTTTCAGTCATGAGTGAATTGCTTGTGAGTAGTCAGTTTTCAATGGAGACATGAAAGATAAATCCAAAGGCTGTAACTTGTGCGATGTATGGGGAGGAATGCAAATGATAGTTACGTGATTGATTCGAGCTATCTTAATTACTTCTATGTTTCTCGTATGGCTATAGTGCCCAGGACCAGTAAAACTGGATCGTTTTCTGTCGGTTTAATGTGGGCAATAAAATGTTTTAACCATTATGTAAATATATGTTCCTGTATCCATCCAGAAGAATGGGAGGCAGCTATAGGCCCAGGAAGAGCCCCGTCCAATAATTATTCTTCCATGTTCTTGCTAGGCAAAATGAAAAGTGGTGGAACAAATCCTCCTGCGGAACACGATGGTTACTAAGGCACCTCTTTCAGATGCAGTTATTGCGCAAAATTGTTTTGCTTCTGGGAGGCTGATTTTGCGATGTTAGCAACGTGGTCATGCCAGGACATATTGCTGTTGACCGTGACACCCAGTAGTCCGATCGACGAAGATGAAGGAATGGTTGATCCTGCCATAATGATGTCAGAGCCCGCCGTATTGGCCCTCTTGAGCCCGCCGTATCGGCCCTCTTATATACCATGTAATCTTCAGTATACTAGAGGACTCCAAAAAGTTTTTAAGGAAGTAGGTTTAAAATTATTAGTATACCAAACCGAGTTTAACATTAAGAAATTATTGGGTGGTCCAAAGGACAAAATTGAAAAATTGGAATTTATGAAAAATATGTTGGCCAAACTAGAGATTAAAGAACATATAGCTCATTTAAAGCATGATAGAACGGAAAAATCAAGTGTTGCCGAGCATGCTTTTGATAATAATCATAGAATAGATTAGTTAGCGTTTAAGTTTAGTTTTAATTATCTCCTGATGATGCTAACATGGTTAGCGAAACGCGCCTTGAGTGCAAAAATTCTATTTCGGTATTGTGAATAAAACTCTGTTTTAGTTAATCTATTGGATTTGATAACGAATTCTAGCGATTGAGACAAAATATTAAAGCTTTTGTTTGTTTTCAATTTAGCTTCACTAATGAAGGATGTAAATATAAAGAAAAAATCATATAGCCTCGAATATAAGCGCGGTTAAGCTAGTAGTGCCAGAATTTGATTTTTGATACATCCTCTTGTAATTATTCGAATCATCGAGGCAAACTCCTAGATTATCAAATAGTACAAAAACAACGTCTTCCGTACCTGTAATAAATCGGCTAATTTTTCCATCGCAGTAGCACTTTATCATGAGACATACGTTGTCTCTTGTTCTGCTGTTTGGTGTAAAACATTCAAAAAGGCTTTCAGGGACTGGTGTGTAGCTTCTGAAAAGTTCTTGACCTAAAATAGTTAAAGCGTACTTATGTTTTGCTTCTAGCAATTGGCTGTCTAAAAATAGACCACAAGAAGTTTGTTTTCTTATGTCCACTTTTTGTGCCTACAAATTAAGCTGAAATAAAGAAATACAAGGCTACTGGGCGACGCTCCTAGGAAAATTAGAGGAAATAATTTGGCGTCCACCGATCAGGCGCAAGCAGCGCACAACACTGGAACCAAAATACTTTCGCAAAACCTACACTTTAAAATCTTAATATAAAAATTTCACTTATTTACAATTACAGAGTTTAGATAATTTTGGTAAAAGATGATATGATATGTCTTGGATAAACATTAGATATCATATGCATTAATTATTACGACCTAATAAGAAGCAGTCTTAAAATCTCTTTTACTTCCTGCTGTGATCATTTTTTATATGGTTGTAGTATTTTTTTCAATTCAAACAACGGTAGGCGAACACAAAAAGTTATTATTCTAAAAATAACAAATGGATAGCACAAATATAAAGGCATTCATAAATACAGATCGATATAGGGGAGAATGGGGCAAGTTCGCCATACGGGGCAAGTTCACCATTGCGATTTTTTAAAACTTGTGCGGGTTCGGAAGTGATCGCTTGTCGACAAGCGGTGCAACGAATAAACAACCTCTCAGTTTTACAAAAGTTGTTGCCCTAAGCGGACGCGTGTTGGTAGAGTTGAACATTTTCGAGTTCGAGACTTTTCGATGTAAGCATTTTAATTTACTCCAGACGTGTTTTTGGCTTTGCAAAAGCTGTTTAAAATTCAGTGCTAATTTTGCTGGTTCAGTGACAAAGTATTTTACGTTTTGTAAAGTTAGTAACAGTAAGAAGGTACCTATTTTATACCTTAGAAAATAATATTTTTCCAGAATATCTAATAGTGGGGCAAGTTTGCCAATATAATGGTGGGGCATGTTCACCTATGGCGAACTTACCCCAGCTTGTGGTTTTAGTTTTTTATACATATTTTTCGTACATTCTTTAATCAAATATTGTTATAATGTTGTAGCCTTAATGACTTTTTTATAGGTGCAAAATGGTCAGAAATTACAAACGTAAGCGAGAAGATGCCTACGATGAAGAAACCTTACGAAAAGCTGTCGCTGATGTCAAAGAAAATAATCTTAGTGTACTCGCCAGTTCAAAAACATACAATGTTCCCAGAAGCTCTCTTCGTTACTGGTTGAAGAAAGAACTGCCCGAAGAACACAAAAAGGGAAGATTTGAACCAGTTTTCAACAGAAATCAAAGAGAAGAACTAAAAGAACATATTGTCAAATTACAGAAAATGTTCTACGGAATATCTCTGGGTTTGCCGCATAATTTTAATAAAACTAAAAAATCCGCCGGAAAAGACTGGCTTATTACATTTAATCGTCTGGAACATTTATCCTTAAGAACGCCTGAAGCCACAAGCATGGCAAGAGTGGCTGGGTTTACAGATGAAAAAGTAAACCGATTTTATTCAATTCTTCAGGCCAGTATAAAAAAGCACCAATTCCCACCATCTAGAATATTCAATATAGATGAAACGGGACTTTCTGTTGTACAAAAGTCTCGAAAAATAGTCGCTGAGAAGGGGTCAAACAGGTTGGTCGTATCACGTCATGCGAAAGAGGTAAAAACAATTAGAACCATAAGCTCATCAGGAACATTCATCCCACCATTTTTGATATATCCTCGCACTAGAATGAATCCTCAACTCTCAGTTGGTTCATTTCCAAATTCTGCAGTACACTGCAATCCGTCCGGATGGAGTGACGGCGATCTCTTCCTTAAGTTCCTGGAGCATTTTACGAACTACGTCTTGCCATCTAAAGAAAAGCCAGTATTGCTACTCTTAGATGGCCACGGAAGCCACATGACATTAGACGCTATCAATTATTGCCGAGATAATGGTATTTTTGTGATCACTTTTTCACCCCATACCAGCAATAAATTACAGCCGCTGGACGTTGGAGTGTTCGGCCCTTTTCAGGCTTACCTTTTCTCAGAGATGGACAATTATATGACTAACCACCCCGGCGAACGAATCACAGATTATGTCATGGGACCACTTATTAAAGAAGCGTTTATAAGAGCTTTTTCCCCCAAAATATAATAAAAGGTTTTGAGAAAACAGGCATTTACCCATTCAACAATAACATATTCGAAGATCACGATTTTATTGGTGTCACGGCAGTAGTTTCCCACCCCACTATAGCTGATCAAGAAACTGATCCGGCAGTTGCTCTTTCAAGTAAACAAAAAGAAAAACCAGAGGAGGAATCGGTAACGCTAGTGAGCAGACGGACGGCATCCGCCCAAGAAAAATACCATAGAATACCAGGAAAACGACCTATAAGTCCGCAGCCGGGAACTTCAAAGGACTTTGGCGACTCTGTCTCCAATACAAAAAAAGAAATAAACAGAACGCCAATTTAAAAGAAGCTAAACATTTCGAACATTTCTCCAGTTCCGATTCCTAAAACTTTCAATCCAAATAAAAAAGGAAGGAGACAAGAGCAATCAGAAGATATAACTACTTCTCTGTATAAATTAGAATTAGAACAGAAGTTGATCACAAATAAAAGGAAAACTAATGTAAAGAAAAACATAGGGGAACAAAAGGGACAGCATAGAAAGAAATCTAACTGTCTTTCCGAGAAAGATGACAATGCAGAAAAGGATGTCTACTGTACTTTTTGTAAAGAAAAATATGGATTGACACAGGAAGATTGGATTGTAACAGTTCGATTTTGCCAAGAGCAAACATTCTTAAAATTTTATTTATATGTCGCATCTAGGAAAAACAAAGATGCCGTATTTTGCACGCACCGGTTTATTAATTCTAAATTTATTAATTTGTTTTGCCAACACTTCGCTTGAAACTGCCATCGCATCGGTTCATTAATTCTAAATTTATTAATTTGTTTTGCCAACACTTCGCTTGAAACTGCCATCGCATCGGTTCATTAATTCTAAATTTATTAATTTGATTTGCTTGTAAATGCCACTTTCCTAATATGAGTTAACTATATTCTAGGTATAAGTTAGCTATGTATTTGTATTAGCTTTTATAATCCGTTGTGACTATTTATTTTAGTTGATGAGCGATGCACCATATTATTAGAATAGCTTGGCTTGTTTTATATTGCATTATCGGGAACCGCCAGCCAACCGTTTTATATTTTTAAAGAATTCTGTTAGCCTGCAAATACGTTGCATTTGACTTATTGCACCATACTTTAATTTCAGTTTGAATATTTTAATTACCTTTTGAGAACCCTAAGTTGATGAATGCCAGGAGCCGGTCGCCAATTCCGGAGATCGTTTTTGGACCTCTGCTTTAAATATATTTCTCGTTTTGTACGGCAGACTAGTTTTTGTGAGGTTTATGCCAAATAATAGGGATGGGCTATCCATCGCGTGTTTGTCGTTCTCGATTTAGATTTTTGAAGGTTTATCATTCCTGTAAGAGTATTTCCTAGCATTTCTGGAAGAATGTAATTTTAGCTCACTATTCGTGGCTTCCGCCGTCATGTTACCATCATAATAAACGAGAACTCGGTCGTTTATTATCTTAAAATTATTCCTTGTATCGAATCACTCGGCATGTTTCCGCCCATGACTACTTGTGACGTAGCATTTAATCTCGAAGTCAAATTGACGAAAACGGTGGAGGGTCCTTTTCTAGTTTGCTCGTAAGGCGAACGTTTGCCAGTGCAGTTAGAAACTTCACATTTAGTATTGTGATATAATACAATCCTTTTGCTAGGGGATTTATTGTGTTGTTTCTGTTTGTGTTTTAACACGACCGATTTATCGGGCTCTACATGCAGTATTAGCGGCTTCCACGTTCGTCATATAAGACCGAGACCGTCGAATCTCTCAGAGTAGTCCTCATACACACAAGATTTGAGGGTTCTTCCTGGAGGGCCAGAAGTTTTTTTCTTCCTGGAGGGCCAGAAGTTTTTCTTTCTGGAGAGCCAGAAGTTTCTTCCTGAAGGGCCTGAAGCCAACTCTTTCTGAAGAACTACAACGTTTTTACAGAACCCTTATTGAAGGGCTACAACCTTTTTTTTTCTGGAGGCCATCGAGAGCCCATTCCTGGGTATCTATAAGTGCCGGCGCCTCCACCAGAGTTCGACGACTGGATTTGGGTATTGTTTCGTTTACTTTCATTAAAATAAAATAGATCAAACATTGAACGCCGAGTTTTGAGGTAGCTCATTAATTTAATTTACATTTATTAACTGGTTTGTCGGACCAGTTAATCGAATTACTTTGAATTTTCGTGCATTCTAATAAAAGTCAAGCGCCGGCTCGATAATTTTCATTCATTAGTCTAGTGATATAACCGCTTGGGATTTATCGTTTTATAATATGAATCAAGCGGCAGCTACGCTCTCAATAGTTTTATTCTAGTTCGATTCTTTTATTAACTTGTCGAGTCATATGATTTAATTACCGTAGCCGTTAGTTGCTAACTATTATTATTGCTACATCTAAAATCAGTGCAGCTATTAGCGAACGCATACCTAGTGGTAATAAGCTTAGCCCCAACATCAAGTGATCACTTCGATAGGTAGTATTTAGTGCATTTAGTGGTAAGGCATACAGAACCAAGTATTTCTAACCGAATTGGTCTCTGTACAATCTCCATATTGTACTCTGTTTATTTTAACAATCATTTTAACAGCCATTTAACATTCTTTTGTCTTTAATTAACCATATTTCCATTAACTTTTTTTCTCCAGATAGATTGTTGCTGTGTTTTCAAAAAAAGAACTTAGTAGCAAATATAGTGTTCATTAAATTTTTGATTGTGGTTTCTTTATTAGGTCTTGTGAAGTAAGATTTAATTTAATAAGCGGGCTTGTGTTTTCTAGTTTTCTGGATAGTTTGAAATTAAGAATCTGTTGATTTTTTTGAGCTGACCTAGTCACGCTGCACAACACCCGCAGAGCTTTTTCCGTTTAGTTGGCGAGAACGGGTGGCGCTCAAACGACCCCACGACAAGGGTCGGGCTTTGCAATATAACTCTCCGGGGCTAGGTTCCTTTTTAATTAACAAAAAAAATAATAAAAAAAAAATAAATAAAATCTTTACTTTCATTTTTAACTTCAATCAGAAAAACGTGTTGCAGGATACAGTGTCGTGACTGTGAACAGTAGTCTCACGAGGACTGCACAGATTTTGAACGGCACCATAGTGACATATTTATATGTGATCTTTGTAGAGAATAAATTCTTTAGTTCAGTGGCCAATTTACTCCACCGAGTGGGGCAAGTTCGTCTTTTGTGGAAAATGTTTTTTGATTTTTATTTAAGATGAAGGAAAATTTTTATGTTTCAAATCTGTATTACATTTAATTAGCAATAAATCAAAGAGTTGATTAACAACTATATAAATGCTTATTATTTTATTAATAATTTTCTACACTTATAGAAAGCTTAAGGTACTCTCCCCTACCACACTAGAAATATACAGCCAATAATAGCATTTTATAATTTTATTATAAAATGATAATAGGCTACCTGATAGTAAGACCATTTTATATAAAATGGTAAGACAAATAAATATGCGAGTAATATAGGACGTGGAATAAAAATATATAAAGGAACTTATCAAATATCACATCCATTATTTACTTAAATTTAAAATGTACTTAGATAAAAGAAAAATGCCAGTTTATATTGATGAAAAAGCTCAAAGAGCAAGTATCTTTCTGTCGTGTCGACCTTTCGCGGTAATAATAGCAATTTACATTACGAGGCAGGAAAGTGCAATTTTTCTTCTCACGGATTGTTTCAAGCCAGAAGCGAGGCGGAAGGGCTTTAAAATCCATGGTTGGAAAAGGCGCTTTCCTCCCGAGGAATTTATTTGATTTTTACTACGGCTGTTTTATTTATAATCATATTATAAACAGTCTTAATTTATTATCAATGAGCAAGTAATTTGCCACCCCGAGGAAAGTAATGTTATTTGTCTCCTGTCAAGGGAAAAGACGCACTTTCGAATAGGTTTCCGACAGGGCGGAAAAGACACTCTCGGCATATGTTAGGTACAAAATTTTTCCTTCGAGCGTATTTTTTTTCTTCGATATATTTCTTGACTATTTCGAGTTTGGTCACGTCGTTCAACTCTTTGACCATCCACAGTGTGCATTTAGAACTATTTTAATGAATCTAATCCATTAAATCAATATATATCTGAGATCTGTAAATAGTTCAGGCTTCCCGCTTTGGCTCCTATTCTAATAGTCCTAGTAATTTTCGCAAAGATTTTACGATTTAAAGTTAATTTTTAGACTTAGTTTTTACTAGGGAAGGCTCAGTTATAGTTCGGAAAGCTTTGGATCCTTTATCTAATGTTGTGGATAGATATTTTGCATAATATGATTTTTCCCTATCTATTCACGATAATGATAAAATTGTTACTGATATTTATTACTACGACTTTAAATCTTGTGATATTAATGCAATGAATGATGCTCTGAATAGCTTTGAAGCTTTTTATGACATTATTTATAGTGTAATTGAAGCTTTTGTACCTATTAAGCGCTTTAAGTCCTCCACATTTCCTGTGTGGTTTTCAGGAGAATTAAAGAGTTAAAAAGAAAGTAACACATGCACAATTTAGAAGAACAGGCTCTCTCGAGGATGATACCATTTTTTCTGACCTTCGTGATCAGTGTAAAACCTTGCGTGACCTGTGCTATAATCAGTATATTGAGAGGGTTGATGCTAACTTAATTGCAGACCCAGGTCAGTTCTGGAAGCACTTAAATAGCATTAGACAGAGCAGTGGCTACCCAAGATCTATGTTTTTGTGTGAAACAAGTGAAGACACGGTGGAGGGAATTGTAAATCTGTTTGCTAAGAATTGTTCTAAAATTTACACAGATGAAAATTACAATGTACTTTCTTATACTTTTCCGGAAACTGTAGATCTTTCGAATGTGGGCCTGTCATTGGACGTGTTCGATGAAATTAGTAATATGAAGGCTACTTGCTCAGGCGTGCGTGTGTACTCTGAGTAAACCTCTGCTTCATTTATTCTCTTTATCACTACGAACGGGTGTTTTTCCAGATTACCGGAAAATAAGCTTTATCACTCCAATATTTAAAGCCGGAAATCGAGCTGATGTACAAAATTACCGTGGAGTGTCGAGAAGTTCAGCCATTCCCAAAATTTTTGATTCCTTAGTATGCAATGTACTTGCTTCAGCTTGCAAACATTTTATTATACCTGAACAGCACGGGTTTACTGACGGTAGATCCACTACCACTAATCTATTGGTTTAAGAGAATTACTTGCTGCACGCCTTGGAGAACCGACTTCAAGTTGACAGTATTTACACTTACTTTTCCAAGGCGTTCGACAAGGTTAGCCATAAAATGTTGGTGGCTAAGCTTAGAGCTCTGGGCTTTGGTGATATCTTGGTTGAGTGGTTTGCAAGCTTTCTGAATGATTGTTCTCAGTATGTTCGTATTAATAACATTGTGTCGGTAGTAATACGGGTAGCATCGGGGGTGCCGCAGGGCTCTCAATATGCACCTTTATTGTTTAATTTATTTATAAATGATATTGGTAGTGCGAATGTCAATTCGAAATTTTTATTATTCGCTGACGATTTGAAGTTGTATGGAAAGGTTTCGGAACCATCGGACTGCATGTTGATACAAAATGATCTGGATAGACTGAGCGGTTGGTGCCAAGACAATAGACTTCAGTTGAACATTGATAAGTGTTTCTCTTTATCTTTTTCACGGAAAACAGCGCTTATAAGAAATATTTATATATTGGGTGATCGAGCACTGATTGTTAAAAGTTCAATAAGGGATCTCGGCGTGATTCTGGACTCCAAGCTTAACTTTCAAGAGCACTACAATATGATAGTTAATAACGCTACACGTATGCTTGGTATTGTGACGCGAAACAGCGCGGATTTGTCTATGAATGCTCTTACCTTATTATATTGCTCCCTCGTCAGATCTCTCTTGGAGTATGCCTCTGTGGTATGGTCTCCATATCATCAGGTGCATATAGCCGCTCTGGAGGGTATTCAGAGCAAGTTTTTGCGTGTTGTTGCATGGCGTTTTAAAATTGTTGTTCATACCGCAGCACATAGCCCATATTATATTAATTATGGGCCTGTGTTGGATCTCCTTGCGATTCATACATTGGAGTCCAGGAGAGCACATCAGTCTTCCATTTGCTTTTTCTATAAGTTGTTGGTGGGAAGTATTAATTGTGAACGTTTGCTAGATTCAATTAACTTTTCGACCACACGTCGAACTAGAAATAATGATCTTTTCTACATTCCTACCAACAGCACAAATTACGCCATGCACAACCCTCTCACCCTTGTGTGTAAATTGTATAATAAATACGATATCGATCCATTTAGATTAAAATTTTACCATTTCAAGAAACATATTTCTAGAATTATGGAACTAGTATAGGGTTATTTGTATGTTGTGACATTGCTTCAGCCATATTGTTATATATTTATTATTGTTGTAAAAACTGCAAAAATGGGGTTTCCGTAAATAAATAAATAAAACATATCAAAACTCATTCGATTTTATAAACTAACATGAATCATCAAAGGTTTCCTCTTATTGTAAGGGGATGATGCATCGCCTCCATATTATTTTTTTTAATTGTTTCTTATTTTAAAGCAATTTCTGTATTATTTCTTTTAAAAAATGAAGGATTCAGACGAAGAAATGGTTCCATTAGACATCATAGAAACCGTTAATGCAGCGCGTTGTCAATTAATTTCAGCGAAGTCCTTCTACCCCTGTAATAAATGCATCATCATTTGAAATTTTATGTAAGCAGAAAAAAGTTTCGTCCCTTTCTAAAAAAAGATGTATTTATGGCTTATTTTCATGGTTTATAAAAGAGTTATAGCTGGTTTAGTCTTTGGTCGACATATTTAATAGTAAGGCTCACAAGGCCACATTAGCAAATTCTTAAATGGTACAGCCTAAAAAAGAGTAAACGAAGGTTTAATCATAAATTTTGGAAATTGAACAAACAGAAAAAATTTTGGTGGATACAGCTAGCCACATGAATGTTGCCATATTTTTGGAATTACTGTTGACGATATGGAGCGTCGTCGGCACTCATCCGGGGTGCTTATTTGTTATACGAGATCCCGACTTTTTATAGTATATATATATATATATATATATAGAACTACTAGGACTTCTTTGTCCTACTGATGAGATCAGGAAAAGATCGAAA
>MU187342.1:57864-76111 GCA_016904865.1 Pissodes strobi | reverse complement strand
CACTCTGCGGCAAATATCACAAGGACACCCAAATAGTTCACTTTTATCCTCCATCAAAACACAGTTTGAATTGCACAAGCAGGTTGCCATGATGAGAGGTTATATGAGTTGTAACGTTGTTCAATTAGGGATAGTCTTGGTTAATCTTTGTTAGTTTGGATTAGTTTGGGTTGGTTTTGCTTAGTTTGGGTTAGCTGTTGTTGGTTGGTTGTTTAGTTTGTTTGTCAAGTTGTTATTCTACTTTTGGAAACAAACACTTGACCTAGGACATTTACCTACTGGAAAATCAAGAATATTAATCAAATGTGACAACGTTGCAAGTAAATTTTCATCATTTAAGTCAAATTGAGCCTCATGTGTGATTTTTTTTCAATTTTACTGTCTAATACCCTTCACACAAAAAAAAGCAAAATTCGAAAAGTGCGCAAAGTAAATATTTACCGAATTATTTGCATTGTTAGATAAAAAGTAGGCACTATACTAAATTATTTCTATTTGCGATTTTCATTATGACTGTTTTTATTTTGTTTATACTTAATTTTTTTTTCAGTTAACTGGTGTGTTGTTTATGAAATTAATAATGCAAGGTACCTAATAAAGATTGATACCCATTAAGAAGAAAGAAAAAAATATATTTATTTTGCAACAATTATAAACAATATCATTACACACAAGGCAAACATTCGCGTAAGCGTTCTTCCATGTTGCCTGCACACAAAAATATACACCATAGCTTGCATTAAATGTCTCTTATAGCTTCTTTTAAATGTCCTCTAGAATTATTCAAAATCATATTGTAAGCATCCGAAATATCCGAATTCAAAAAATCTACTGCCAGGAATGCAAAACAGTCTCTAAACTTGACCGTTGAGCCATTAATGAATTTTTTTCAAAATTTGGGAGGCAACAATTTTAGACTAACGTGGACAGCTAAATGTCTAGGAACGGTCCTGGACATAACCCTATCCTTCCTCAAGTCAAATTGTCAGATGGAAAGATACTAACTAATATGCAGAGGTTTAATAGATTCATTAAGGCAGATAAATTAATTAAGGTTCTTTAAAGTCTTTAATATATGTATAGTTCCCACTTTTGGTGTTTTTAATACATCAATGCATTTTCTGACTTCATTAAAAAAAATGTGTGAAATGTAAAATGTAGATTTCCACTTGGAATTTATCTGGAGAAGAAAGTAGAGTAGACAGTCTCCACAGCTATGTTTCTAGTATACTACTTTTGCCCTCCTGTAGTCTCTCAAACGGTAGATCTGCTATTACATTCAAGTATTGTATACATTCATTAACCTGGAGGAAATGCCTCTGTTGAACATTTATTAAGCTCCGATTCAATGTAGTTAAAGGACAATATTTATTTAAGTAAACTTCTTTAAAACACACAGAAAATCAAGTTATTTATTCCACCAAATGCAAAACACGTGTTTCTTTTAAAGACGGTGTACGTACAGACAAGAAAACGGAACTTACCACATTATATTTTTTCCTATAAACTTCAGCTAAATTTTTATCTTCTGTTAACAAAAAATTTAACACAATAGAACGGATCAACTCCACATTTGCACTCATTGTGTTAGTGTATTTACAATTATATCAAACACCGCCACTAATGCAAGGAACCAGACGAGACTCAAAAACTCGAATTCTGAAAAATGCTCTCTTGGTGTTGGTTAGTTAGGTTAGGTTAGCGACCAGCGTTGCCAACTGCTGTACCTTACCTTGCACGTGCCGTGGTTGTTGTTTCTTGCATGTGGCTCTTCTCCTTGCGGGCAATTTGCCAGCCCATTCAGGGCAGTAGTGGCTTTGTCTGGTTCGGGACCATACCACAACTGCGAGCTTTCAAACAAGTGCTATGGAGTATGGAGTTATGCTCAGTTAAAGCTGCAAATACTTAAAGATGAGGGTTAATGTAGACGTTCACAACATAAAGAAATGTCACATAAGTCACAGGAGTACACAGCGGAAGTCAGAGGTTTTGGTTTGATGAGTTGATCTAAAAATAAATATACTATTATATTTTAATCTTATTATAGTTTATAAATCAGTTTCTCCGCAATCACAATATGGGTCATTCTTAATACCGATTCTATGCAAACGTTGTCCAGACAACCAATGTCCGGTGAGCATTCTAATTATGTTAGTCATATGTCTTCGGTCAGTAAAATCGAATGTATTAAACCATTTGCCCTTGGGGAACTCACAAGCAATCTCAGTGAAGCCTTCCATGCTTCACTGTGTTCGGCAAGAATTTTTGTTTTTATAATTGGTATGACTTCCTGACTATCAATATCAATTTTAGTTCGGTGAATTTTTTTTACTTTCAATCTCAATTAATTAATTTTGTTTTCCCCTTAATATTTATCTATGATTATAGTATTTACATGAGTGAAGCTTATATTACATATACAGATCGTAGAGGTATTCAATTTTATCTTCTATTAACTCCAAAATATTAAGAGCTGTTTGTTTACTTAGACGAAAGGCTGATTTATAGTTGCAGTAACGTATCACTTAAGAAGTAACAGTAAGCCGTAAGGAAAATAAACATTCAGTCAGTAATGTAACCATAGAGTTCCGTAAGACTTAGCAGTAAGCCGTATGCAGTAAGAAATGGTTTATTTTCATTTCTTACGTTACGGCATAACGAATCGGACGAGATCGTCGGCCTTCGTACGTGATCGGCATTTCTATTAATTGTAATTGGTCGGGTTTTGTATAATATTTTTCGGGATAGTTTTTTAGTAGCAAAAAAAAACACATAATACTGCTGCCCTAGTTAAAATAACATCATCCATCTTAAAAGTAAAATATTTTTAAGTTATAATTATATCCCTTAAAATAAATAAACAAAAACATAACCTAAAATCGGTAACACGTTAATTTTCTTACGTCAACTATAAATGGGAGCTTCACTACTGTTTAAGTTTACGGTTACGGTTACTTCTTAAGTCATACGTTACTGCAACTATAAATCTGCCTGAAACCTTTTGAAAAACGTGTTATCCAAAGAATAAAAATACTGTAATTGTTGGTAAACTTCTGGGAATACCAAACACGTTTATAATTCATCCAATTCGTCGTCTTCATCGATTAAAAAGTTTTCAAGGTCCATCGTGGTGACTGATGTTTCTGGAGAAATGCTTAATTATATTTAAAAAAACCAAACCATAAAGGATAGAAATGAGATAAGGATAAAAGGCTTAAACCCGACCACTTCCAAGGCTTAATTTTATTTTTAAGTGAAGCACACTTAAGAGAGATGGTGCAACAAAAATACACCAGATAAGGTGCACTTTAACTTAATCTTGATTTAAGAGAGGCCGTGCGAATGGCCATTAGTGCGGATAGTGATATGATCGTTTTTGGGGCTTATTTTTGTTTTGTTTATTTTTTCTATTGCACTCAAGGATTCAGTCAATAATAGGTATTGACGTCTGCGCGCACGTGCGTCGCCCGTGGCGGCGCATTGGCCTTCGGAACCGCTCCAGTGAGCGGCCAAGGCGTACTGTGTGTCACGTGCGGCTCGGGGTGATCCAGTAGGGGGCCGCGTAGACTCGGCTCGGCCGAGTGACGCTCTAGCTGCCCTATGTGGAGCCCCGCCTCGATTTGAGCTTCCCCATTATATTTATTAATTGAGAATTTGGGAACAGATTCCCTGTAATACCCAAAGGCCGCTTCCGGGTCTAATATAAATTCCTCAGGGTCCCCAATATACTCGCTAGAAGTCAGCGGGGGACTCTGGGTTAACGCTCTCTGTTCCTCTGACCTGTCTCTGTTCAGTTCTAGCACCAAGAGCTCATCCACACTCGGGGGCTTTTGGTGCGCGGTTGCCGTCGACTGAGGGATTCGGAAAGTCATTTTTTATATTACAATTACTTATGTCTATGTTTTTTCACGGGATGCCAAGTCGTTATCGAGTCGACTACTCGCTATTTCAAAGAGTTCTCATACAACGTCCAACCCGTAAACTGATCACACTGTCAGTCCGGGGGAACGAAGGTGGGCCCACCAAAGCCTTCCCCGCTATCCAAGGGAAATTGTAGATAGCAGCCACCACAGAACGTCTGTCAGCAGAAGGCTGAATTAAATACAACACAAGGTTAGTGGGCAATAAATTTGTCTTGGGCAAGAAATTTAGAACACCCTATAGACGTATAGGAGTTCCACTTGATTCTAAGAGTCACCCTGTATATGGGGACTACAAAATTAACTCAAAAGTTTAAATTAAAGTAAAAACAAAACTTCGGCTTACTTTCTCCCTTAGGAGGCCGAAACGTTTTAATCAAATGCTTTGAAGAACAACGGTAGTGGGGAAAGATTCCCAGGGGGGTCTACTGGCAGGGGATGCTTTTAAATTTATTTTATTTTTGACTAACTTTTGAGTTATTCGTCTTTTTGTATGTCAATGTACAAAATTTCAATTTTGACTTGAATCCTTATAGCAAGTCTTTACAAAGTGCCAGAAGGGCTTAGCAGGGGGGAGGATTGTCAAAAGGTAGTCGTCAGTAGTTGTCACACAAAATATCTACGACCCTAACCTAATCCTATCTCCTAATCTTGGCTAAGCCTTATACAAAAATCAGTAATTCGAATGATTACCAATTTGGACAATTGGGACACCCTGTATAGTTGAAATAAAATCCTGATAAATCCCTATGTCAAGTGATAGCTTAAAATGTGCCCCAATTCACTGGATAAGCCTTATACATGTACTAGGAGAGTTTAATCTTAATCTAGTATTTTTGGTATAACAGGTTTTATTTGATTTTTTCTCTAATGAACAATTATTAACTAAGAACTTAAGATATTTTAATTAATATCTAACACGTATTAATGTCTTTAGTTTTTTGGGACTTCTCGCTCCGCACGCGAGATTTTCAAAACGTGTTTGGAGTCTTAATATTTCTAAGAAGCCGGATCCGTACGAATTTTAACAAGGATCGCACAAAAATCGTCTTTTGAGGGCGTTGGACGCTATTCGCGAGTTTTTGGTATCGATTACCTTAAGAGGGGTCGTACGGAAGTTGCTCGAGGAGGGCTTTTAAAAAATCGTGGTTTCTTGGGGATTTTTGGGGGGGTGTTTGCTATGTATTATATGCCAATCCCTGGCAACTTGTCAGATGCTGCTCGACAGTTTTCTGACAGAGGTTTTGTGTAATTCAGGGGCGTCAGGGGGGACTTTTTGGGGATTTAATATGTGATTTGTGTATTTAGACCAAACTACTCCCCGGACACGACTCTCAGTTCAGAGACCGTGCTGGTTTTGTATGGTATACGAACTAGTGATAAATAGCCTTTGATTCTTCTTTTGAAATAGCTCCAGTCGCAACAGTATAACTTCGCTATCTCCCGAACGAACTTGGCTAACTTATCACTCTTTGAACGCGCCCGAATTTTTTAGGTGAAGCCTTATTTTCTTTTTTCGGCTCCTATGCCTTTTCGCTTTTCACCCGTAGGCCGAGTAGCTAAAGTATGGGGGAGTCAGGGGGCTCTCCAGTTCTCGAAACCGAACTGGCCGTCGACGCGCTTTACTCTCGCCCAATGTTTAACTACGACTAGTATTGAGGACCAGAGAGGCACATACGTGAATGGGGGGAACCCAAACCAGTAGGCTGACTCAAGGTGCTCGCAACTAACCTTTTTCGCGGGGTGTTGCTGTAGGGTGCGCACTACAGTTGAAGGTCTCGGTGAATTGTTGGTACTCGGCCGCTTGACAAGGCCTCTTCAAGTACTTAACTTCTGTCTTCAAAATTTTTTTTTTCTCCGAAATTTCTTCTAAGTCCTGCTGAAGTTCGAAAAACTCGGAAAAACTCAATAAATTCGGTAGAAGGCTGATTCGGTACCAGTTGAAAGTGCTGGTCCTACAATGCCTTTTCCTTTGCTTCAAGGCCCTTTTCGCTCGTCCGTGAGCTTTCTACAGCCCTATCTTTTTCGAGATGTCGAAAAATCGGCTAAGTCTCTAGTGGCCAAAAATGCCGAAAAATCTCATAAATTCCTTAGAGATATGGGGCTAGGGGCTAAATGGATGAGTTGCTCGTCCCTTTAGGATTCTTGAAGATCCACGTTGACGCTGGCCTAAGGTGGTCTCTCACTTCTTTCCTTCTCGGGAGCTGAACGGCAACTAAACTTAAAACTTAATATTAATTCTAGCGACGCGCTTGCCGCTTACGGGTGGAAATTTCCACCCGATCGAGTCGGTTGGGATGTCGACGACGGTTGGCCAAACGGCTGATTCTAGAATTATGGAACGTTAACTGCCACATTCCACATTGTGCATTCGTACGCGGCATGCAATTTTATACTGTGGCGTGCTTAATTAAATGCGATTAAGTAAAGGACGTTTTTACAACAGTATGTTCTAGCAGCGATTTCAAACCAAACCAAAACCAAGCCATCCGGAGTTTGCGCATTGCAATATAAGCGACACTTAAATCGCTATGCGCAAACTCCGGATGGCTTGGATTTGGTTTGGTTTGGGTTTAAATCGCTGCTAGAACAAACCTATTATTACCCTATGTATACCCTTCCTTAAAATAGTTTTTACAGCCTCATATATAGCTGTATTCTCCGCTGTGTAAATGCATATATTAGGTAGCCTGGAGGAGTATTTGAAGACTAAATCCGGAATGTAAATACCAAAACCAACTCTTAATGAGTTCTTGGAGGCACCTGTGTAAACTAATGTGTGTGTGATTCTATATAAGCGGTAGAAATTTTATATTAGCATATATATCTTCTTTACTGTTAAAGTTTATAGTTTTAATATTTCTAATCTGATTATGTAAGCTAATTTCAAAGATTGCATATTGCATAGTTTGAAGCATATAGGTTTTTAAGATAGGGTGAAAAATAATTCATTGCTTGGACCAAGTAGGGATTTTCTTTGTTTCTCGAATATCCTGCATTCACGGAGCATAGTATTTTAATTCTATTAATAATAGCACTAAGCGGGTGATTACTAATAAACACAATATTTTTCATTCACATTCGCAATGGCGAAACAAGAATAATATTTATTATGGCTTTGCATGGCTCTCCGCTCGCTACGAGGGCTCAATCAACAAGAACTAAGCAAAACTAACCCAAAATTAAGCAAAAAGGTAAATTAATAAAAAACAAACATAACCTGATAACCTCAAAAAAAGGTTAAGGCCTTCACAGACACTTCGCATAACACCGTAGCATAATAGCATAAGGGTTTCGACCAATCACAGCCGATATATCGAACGGACATATGACTAAAACATGAGTATTTAATTGGCCGCGCATAGCACAACCTCCGTAATTATTCATTCTTACGGATAATTCTTATGCAAAAGTTATATGGCGTTCGATATATAAACTGTGATTGGTCGAAAATCCTTATGCTCTTATGCTACGGCGTTATGCGAAGTGTCTGTGAAGGCCTTAACAAAAGTATTCAACAACGGTGTGAGTGTTAGACATTTTTTTGAGGGGGTTCCTGGTTGACCGAGCCTTTTCTTTTTATACAATGCTATTATGCACTCTGAACCACGACCACCTATGTCGTATAGGTGCCGTGATCGAACCCGCAGCGCAAGAATGACAGGCAAGCACTCTGCCTACTACAAGTACTACACCATAGAGTACTATACACCACCGAGGCGTTGAAGTTTTGCTAGAACGTAGAGACATGGATAATTCCGATATTTCGTTCTTGTTTCGCCATTGCGCACACAAGGTGAAATTATCGTACGCCACTAAATAGCATAACATAATATTTACATAATAATTTCATAGGACATGTTATGTTTTACTATGTTTTTAATTCCTTTATAAAGTTAGGGGTGAAATTTAAATAAGACAATATTTTTATTCATTTCGTGTACCAGTTCTTTGGGCGGCTTAAATTCCTTACAACTAACAACATTTTTAATAACGTTTTGAGCCGCCAGTAGTGTGCCATTTATTATGGGGGTAATAAGCTTATTCCTACACCTAGTTTTAATTAAATTTATTTTGCTAAATACACGCTCACACTGAGCATTAAAATGAGGCACCGACAAGATATTTAAGGCAAATACCAATGAATTATTCTTTGGCAAATACCGATAAATTGTATAACAGTTTCTCGCCTCCATAATTTTTTAAAATTTGAAACGTAAAGATTCAACGTTAAAGTCGTTAAAAATTTCTGAAATTTGGTAGGTTCAGTTATTATTGTAATCAAACAATCTTTGTATTCCATGCAAAAACTTTTTAATGCAAAAGGACTTCAATAAATGGCGTAACAGAGCGCTTTCGGCCATCATGTGTTACTTGTCAATGGAAAAGGACATATCCATGACAAGCGGGTACGGACAGTGTAAACCTTGTAGTCTCAAGCCGCGAGCCAGCTGAGTTGGACGGAAACATAACGAGAAATCTGGCGCCAATTTTTTCGTTTGTTGTGCTAGCACATTGTAACTAGATGCTAGTGGGGTCCAAGTCCGGATAGTCCTGACCAATCATAAGTAAGACTTCTGCGTTCAAGCATAGCCCTCCGCTCGCTTCACTCGCTACGGGGACTCAATCAACAAGATCTAAGCAAGTGCTAACCAAAACTTACCCAAGGCTAACCCAAAATTATGAAAAAAAGGTAAATGAATAAAAAACAATAAACAAAACATCTGTCGCGACCGGCGGGAATCGAACCCGAAACGCAGGAATGACAGTCAAGCACTCTGCTTATTACACCACCGAGGCGTTAGAGGAGTTTTGCTAGAACGTAGACATGGAACACGTATGACGGCGATGGGCTGGATCGATGACTCGCGACTACAAAGTTTACACTGTCCGTACCCGCTTGTCATATCCATGAAGACAAACGAACAACACAAATCGACAACGGTCACATTTAAATTTTACAAACTGTACGTCACATTTTAAAGAGAATGGTTCACATAATTTAATTTAAAATCTTTAATTAAAAACAAAAACGAGGTACCTAGAACCACCCATTTGGGTGACACGACGTGCACGCAGCCTTTACACTTGTTAACACATTCTGAATTCTGACAAGGACAACATAAGCGAAGTGAAGTGAAATGCGAATGTGACGTGACCATGACCTCGTGACCATGGAACATCTACAAAAGAGACGGGCGACGCGTAGTCGTAGTGGCTCTGCAGCTATGCGTCTATTTATTATTTATTTAGGCGAGTGGCATTTCGAGTCGACTCAAGCCTAAATATTTTAGAAAATAGTACACCAGTGAAATTATCGTACAAAAGCGTACGATAATAAGTTTACAATCGTACATCGTACGAAGGGTTCAAAAATCGTACAAGTATGATAATTATCATACGGTGGGCAACGCTGTTAGCGACAGTGCTGCCGATGGCATGAAATGAAATTATGTGAGGGCTAACCCAAAATTATCAGATTTGATATAAATTAGGTTTTCTTTATATAAACCATGATTATGTTAAAACATGAAAATGGCGGGACAAGCAAAATATATCTTTTCTGATTCGCCATATAACATAATTATTTATTTTCAAATTTTTTGTCAGAATGCTGGGAATATTATGTCAAAATCTGATAATTATGTGACGATTGGCTACACTGATTAGCACAACGATGGAGCTGGAACTGGAACTACACGCGGCACGCGCCGCGCGCCGCCTTTAGAGCCATGATACACACAGCTGTTTTTGCCGAATCGGCTGCCAAGTCGGACGCCGACTCGGCGCGTATAATATACTTTGCAAATGGGGAAAAACACACACGGCGGCGATTGACGAGTCGCTGCTTGTTAGCCGCCTCGGCACGCCATCTGATGCATGCGCCCCGCCGCGGCAAAAACAGCTGTGTGAGTCATGGCCGCCGACTCGGCAGCCGATTCGGCTAAAACCGCTGTGTGTGTCATGGCTCTAACTTGAGGCGTTTTTGTTATTGTTTATGTGCTCTTTATATATGCCTCTATTTAATAATTTAATCTGTTTTGACGTTCTTTGGGTTTTCTGTTCCTTTTTTGCGCATGGTTTCAATCGTTTCAATTAAATGAAATTGTTCAGAGCCTGCTAAAAACTTAAAAATGAATCCAGCTATTCCAAATCAGAGGAAGTGGATTAAGAAACAAGTTGGTAGGTAATTAGTAAGATAGAAAGGATCAATCGGCTTAAATATTAGTTAAATATATGTTATTCCATTGCAGCTTTGTTATCTATTTAATCTTTATAATAATAATAATAATAATAATAATAATAATAATGGTGATGTTGAACAAAAGTGCAATCAAAATTACTTACCAGAATTACTTAATATAATAAGAGGAACCTATTTCAAGTTGATGTACGAAAAAAAAACATGCAGAATATCCATTTTCTTTTATAATATTAATATTTCAATCTGGAACTATTTTTCGACGCGTAGCAAACATTGGCGCGTTCTCGCGTAGGTATACAGTCACTCTTCACTCTCATTGGTCAGCGGTCCGCCCCCCGCCCTGTCCCAACTTTTGAATTCTGTACTGCTTTCGCGCCGTTTCGTTTTCTGTGTGTATTACAGTGTGTTGCTAAATATGCTGCCAGAACATATGGACGACAGAGGCCCCATGATACATTTTTAAACTTTATTCAACATATTACTGAAAGATACCCGTTTTAAAAAATAAAACATATGTGCATTTCTTTGGGTTAGTTTAGGTTAGTTTTGGTTAGTATCGTTTCGTTGCACCCCGGAGCGAGCGAAGCGAGCGGAGGGCCAGGCCTGAAGTCTACACAATGCTGGATACAAATATATTTGGGATTTTTCCGCATTTTTTCCATTAGAAAATGATGATAGAATACCTAATCTCTTCTTTTTTTCTTAGAAAAATTGTTATTTTTGATTGCGCTATTGTTCAACGGACCCATAATAATAATAAAAACTACCAAACCAAGCAAAACTACATAACCTATAAAACGTTTTTGTGCTTCAAGTACGAAATATCAGGTAGGATCTTTAGGGGCAAGGGGAAAGTAACCTGTGTTTCAAACGCGGTAACAACTGGAACACGTGCGTCGAACATTTGCACGCGCCGGGGCTCGGTTGCGTGCTCAAAACTCTTAGCTGGAAAGCGACTCTAACTGAAGCTGCCAATAGAATTTTTCTCCATCGTCTAAGGCGAGGACCTTTTTTCCATTGTCTAAGGCTAGGACTATCATTCAGTTGGCAACTTTGACATCGACAAATACAAGACGTTGCCGGGACCGGGTCACAAGGCCTTCAGAGTTGTTTTACATTTAATTTTCACTTCAGATATGGTCCTCCGCTCGCTTCGCTCGCTCCGGGGCACAACCAACCCAAATTTAAAAAAAGAAACAAACATTGAAAAAAAAATGAAAAAAACATCGACGGGAACAGAGAGAAAATAACTAAAAGGAGAAGCGACAATAAGCGTCGGCACCTTTCATGTTGGTGTACCCGTTTTCGGTGACCTTGACTCTGCTTCGTTGACAACAATACCACTAAGTTTCGGGAGAGAAATATTTTAAGCTAATGATAATGACACCTGTAATCGACTGATGGTGTTTTGATTTTGACAATTATACCGTTTGTGCTCGAACATGCGCATACAAAATTGATTGATGGGCTCTCCCCTCTCCTTTTGTTTTTTCATCTCTGACGCGATCAAACCCGGGCCGCCGTATCACAAACACAGCATCCAACCACTGAGCTATGAGACCACTTAAAAACCAGACGGCAACTTATGAGCCTGACCAATAACGCAATGACTTGATTTATTTACTATTTAGAGGATTTGTTTCTTATTTAGGTTTGTTTACCATTTTAGAATGTCTAATATTTCACTTTACGCATGGCGCAACCCAAGCTTAATAAACTCTAATTTACGATTCTTGGGCGCAACCAACAAGAAGATATGGTGTGCCTCTCTTTACTTGTCTAAGTGGTATGCCCTGTGACACAAGAGTCTAGCGCTCCTACTAACTTTTCAATGCTAAAGCCATAGACATGCGTAATGGCGAAATAAGAATAGGTATTATTATGGCTTTGCATGGCCCTCTGCTCGTTTCGGGGCCACAACTAACCAAAACTAACCCAGGGCTTGCACAAAATTAAAAAAACAATAAATTAATAAAAAACAAACATAACCTTAAAAAAAAAGTAAACAAGCGTTGCGACCGGCGGGAATTATTGAACCCGTGGCGGTCAAATGATAAGCAGAACATCTGACTACTACACCACCGAGGCGTTGGAATTCGCTAGACCGTAAAGGCATGGATAATTCCGATAAATTCGACCATTACGCATGTCCACGGCTTTCGCATCGAAATGTTAGCATGATCGCTAGACGCTTGAACCTGTGACCGGGGTCTAGGAGACGTCTACAAGGGGCGTCCCATGCATCCGATATCCGACAGTACGACGAAGACGATGCTCCTATTGGCCAAAAAAATTTGAGGCCAATTTTCATCCGAATATTTTAAGAATCCATCCGACGTCGTACGAGTTAAAATAATTTTAACTTTTGTCTGATATCGTGCGTTTTTTAACCTCACTTCTTCAATAATTTTCATTGTTCAGTAGTTCAAGTACTTATTTTTGGTATATTTTCATTTTTCTATTATTTTCAGTACAAAATGAACTTCAAAGACGACGGAACTACATACATGTTTTAATTCACATCCTATGAATGAAATCCCACCAACCTATTTTAATACAGTTCGCTAATTAAAGTGGTCCCTGGCGCAAAGCTAAAATAGTGTGCTGGCTGCTTTTATCCCTATTGCTAATTTTAAATAAGAATAAGCAGGGAAAGAAAAGAAGATTTTGGGTACGGGATATTTTTAAAAACAGGAAAATTCAAAGGGCATATCATAATCTACTGCAAGAAATGCGGTTGACCGATTAAGAAAAGTATTTTTTCTTCAAACGTCAGTAAATCCGTCATTACTCGACTGTGTAGGCGGCCGTGAAGTTTCGTTTTTCCTCCGCCGGAGCTTTACTTTTCACTTTTCCGCCGGCGGAGGTAAAAGTGTTGTCATAGCAACATAGATTAGGTCTGTTCTAGCAGCGATTTCAAACCGTCCGGAGTGTGCGCATAACGATATAAGCGTCGCTTATATGGCTATGCGCAAACTCCGTACGGTTTGGAACCGTTTGAAATCGCTGCTAGAACAAACCTAAACGGACAACAAAATAAGCGTCAACAACTCAAGATTTATTAAACTACAATTTGTATTTATCACTCAATTTGTGACTGCATTTCTAAAAATCACTAATTTAGGAACAAATTGGTTATTATTTAATCGAACTTACTCAATAACTGCTTATCAATACGGAATTAAAACGCAATCGGAGACGCGATTTTAAAAAAATAATTATTGTTGACAGTGTCCACTGACAGCTTTATGTTAATCATAGATAATACACATAGCAACAACCTGTGCCTATTCACCGACACCGGTCTACGCCTTGCGAGCCCACATCTTTAATAATTATTATTATTACTATTAAAAAGAGATGTGTTTGCCCTAATTTGTCGACATCTGAAGAAAAAACAGCATATTTTATTTGGAGGAAAAGTTACTTTTCATGGCTTGCTCTCTATTACCAGCCTCACTCCGTTCGGCTGTTAAACACAAGCGCGCCATGAAAAGTATCACTTTTCCTCCATATAAAATAATATACTATTAATTTTATTAGGATGTCAAGTGACACTTTTCACCATCTGCGGGAGAAAGGCTTGCTCTAAGATTAAGGTAAAACGAGCATGACTTATTAAACTAATTTCAATTTCAATAAATGAATTATTATAACGAAAATTCATACGTACAATACTTAAAACGAAAAACTCTCGGTTATATGTTATATACTTAGATTAGGTACTTCTTTCCATGTCTAAGGTTATATAGTTGTAAAAAATACAAGAGTCCAAGAGAAGCAGTTTTTGTTAGTTGGTTGGTTAGTTGCAAAGACAATAATAATTATTCTCGTTGGTTAATTGCATAACCTTAAAAAAATTAAAATAAAAACATCTCTCGCCACTGGCGGAAATCGAACCCGGAACCCGGTGAAAGCCATAGACCGAAAATTAAGCCTTTTGCCAAACGCTAAGCATGCGCGAAGCTTCGCAATCGTTATCAGTTTGCGATATTTCAGTTCGTAGTGCACTTGTGAATGCATGCGATATAAAGACCTGCAATTGGCAAGTATATGGCTCCGGGGCTCGAGAAAACGACCCAAGAAAAACTCTAAAATCAAGAAAAAAAATTGTTTACTTAAAAAAAAAAAGACCAAACCTGACGAGATTTAAACTAGTGATGGGCTTATTCGAATGAAAAATAACCTGTTATCCGGTTATTAAAATAACCTGTATTATTCGGTTTTCATTCCACAAGCATTCGAATGAAAAATAACCTGAACCTGATACCTACGTACGAATTCAAATACGAACACGAAGGAACAAACCTCGCTGTCGCCTCGCGTCGATCCGTCGAATGATCAACGAGCAAGCAAGGAACAGTTTTAATATAGTTATGTGTTATGAAGCAACTTTCGATGTTTTAACTCGAATAAAAGATGAGTTTTAAAATTTCAAATGTACCAGTAGGATGTGTAATTGTAGAATGTGGAAGCCGAACTTGGGGGGTTGAAAACTAGCGAATATTAAGTTAAGATTACATAATTTACTTTATTGCGTACATAACATAAAAAAAAATCTAATTTTCGGCGCCTGAACGCCTAAAAAGTGCAAATACAGCAATTTGTTGACATCCTCAAAGAATTAAGATAAAAGGCGGTCGCTTTTGATCCGGCCGGCCGATATTTTTTGTTGCGATTAACAGCCCCACATATTTCTTATTTCTTTCATGCACTTCTTCGTAATGAATACGGCCTGCTTTCCAATACATCACACCAATTATCACCTAATGCTTGTTTAATTTTTAGGTTATATATTGAAATTTAGAATATAGGAGCATGCATAAGTCGTAATATAACTATAACAATATAATATGTACTATTAATTATTAATATTATTATAGTACTATAAATAAATCGCCAGAGAGAAATACCTTTTTGCAAAGTAGATTTTTAGTAATCAACACATCCAAGAATCATATTTTGGACTTTAAGTATTATTGATTGAAAAACGTAAAATGCTGTTTATTATATTTTGTTCAATAATATTGCGTAATCAAATATTTACTCGTATTCTATTGTCATTTACTTATTTATTAAGCCATGCTTAATAAGACAATTACAGCAGCTACGAGTTACGAATAAGATGCCGATAACGCTGAACCTCCTTCCTAACCGGCTGCGATCGCTAACCTGAATTTATTCGAATGATTATTCAAATAATCATTCGGTTATTAATATTATTTGAATACAGATAATTCGGTTATCAAAATAATTCGGTTATGCCCATCACTAATTTAAACCCTGGTCGCCGAAGTGAAGGCCAACCATGCAGAGCCCTAGACTATCTGCTGACTTAGAAACAACTGGTTGCATCGCGAAGGCATGCGTCACCTCACGTAGCTAGTCAATCACGCCTCTCATTCACAAGTGCACTTTGAACTGAAATCTCGCTATCCGTTTCTCAAAATAAAACTATAGTGTATGGATGGAAACGAAATATCGATATATTTCCTAAATATATCGATGCTTTAATCGATATTTTCTTGCCGATATATGGATATCATTTTGCTGCGATATATCGTCGCACAAAAATCTTACTACATAGAAAAAGTACAAAATTATTTAAAATATTTCTATCTTATTTGCCTGGTAAAGTGTAAGGAATAATTCCCCGAAAAATTAGTCATTGTAATTATTGGACGTAGTTATGCATCTCGACCAAGCGCCAAAATCGATTTTTTGATATTATTGCGCCATCTAACTGCCAAAGACATTACCTATCCAGGACAAAATCGTGGAACATTTGAAATCTATATTTTAGGAGATATTTTAAGTTAAACCACAGAAAATATAGTTACACAAACTATATTTTCTGTGGTTAAACTAAGCGCCCAACGGTTTAAGTTACTTAGCTGCATTTCGGATTTCGCATAACGCGACCAAACGCACCAACCTTGACCAAACGCCACGAAATTTTGCATAAGTCAACTAAACGCCACGATTCTGGCGTTTGGTCTAGACGCCACTAAAACTCACCGGATCCTGGCCAATCGGGTGATGGCATATACTTAAAAAGAAAATATATATGGGTGATGGGTCCGCCCACGCGACGTGACAGTTTAACTTTTAGAGGTTAGCGGTAAAAAAAAACAAGGATGTTTACATTTTGTCAAGACGTTAGGTGTTTAATTTTAACGATTTCTCCCTGAATTTGCATTATTTATGAATATTTTTAGTCTAGTTAGTAGTTACATATTTATTTAGTGTGTTCAAGTATTCTCCGAGAAATAGGACTCAAGGAAATACTATTACATCGAGAATAATTTAAGACTTTTGGTAAGTTCATTTCTAATGTATAGATTATAGATTTGTTTTCAGATTTAATACTATTAAAGTAATACATCAAAATAATTTGAACTATTTACTTAAAAGTTTGTTCGAGTTAATTTATAGTATTAAGTCTACTAATAGTACTGTTTTTTTTTTCTGATTTGCAGGTACAAAGTGGATTAATCTTATATTCTTTAGTGCTTGAAGCAAGACATAAAGATGGATATCTTGAAAAAATATGTCTTGGGCATACTTAGATCCATATAATATCAAACGAAGACTGTTCTGACAAAATATCCACTCAGATTGTAATGTATTTAGACCATACAAAGAGGGCATATAGGTACAGTGGAGAAAATGAAAACAAGTATCGAAGCTTATAATCGGTATGCTTGTGAGGAAAGCAGCTGTAGTCATTGACATCTTACATTTTAGTATCTATACATTCTTGGAAAGGTAACTAACATTGTTATAATTTATACTTATACATAATCAGAAAATATTTTTGTTACACCTATGTACCCTGACAAGTTAATTTTTGTATGTATTCTTATTAAGTAGATTGTATTTCATACAGTATTAATTTATTTCAGGATATGCACTTACAGAGATAATATAACCCATAGAACCATCCACAGCAGCACAAATAAATTTTACAAGTGGGAAAAAAACATTTGAAATTCCTGTTTTTCACAGAGACGAGGAAGAGCACACAAAATTGCAGAAGCAATGAACAGAACTGAGGTAAAACAGGGAAAAAAGATGTGAAAGTCAATGTGCAGCACCAGCAGATAAAAGAATGAAGAGGGAAATTGAAATCGAATCAGTTTCAAACTTTTTGAGATCCCTGAATGATGAGACTTATGATAAGTACGTTGCATTGTCAACAAGTTATTATATATTTTTTATAAAATGACATTTTATATTTATTTTAAGGTGCATGAAACAATTTGATACAATAATGGAGCAAGTAAACAAAGCAACCACTAACAAAAGGAAAATGGAGAAACAAGATTATTTTCCGCCACAGAAGAAAAACTGTAGATAGCTTTTAAAACAAATGTATGCAGTTTTAACATATTATTGTGTATAGATTCTAAATGGTAATACTGTAGATATACTTATAATTAGTTACATTTATAGTTTTTAAGTAAATATTGTACTTTTATCATTTTAAAAAAATATGTGATAATTCGATATAATATCACTCGTAAGTTTCTTCTTACGAGCTGTAATCAAAATTGCAGATTTCTTAAATTAAATTTGTATTTTCAAAATATCTAGTGTATTTTTTCCATAATGATTTACCTAGGTAGGTATATTTTATGCCACACCTATGTGCCATGTAAAATATATGTGAAACAATAATGATATTCTCTAGATTATCATTCCATTCATTAAAAAAATGTTATGGGCAAATGCTTATTATAGTGCATAATAATTTGATGTCAAAATAATAAAGAAAATAATTAACAATATTTAATCACAATAGATGTTTTATTACATAATAATATGAAAAAATCAAGTATCAAGTCTTACAAAAATAAATAGTTTCTTAACAATATTAAAGAAACTACACCTATATAAAAATAATTTCACTTCATGTAAGTTACTTATCTCAGATCTTGCAAAAGAATGCTTCTTTCTGGAGGGACATTTTCATTTCATTTAGAGTATTTACACACGTCAGTAAAAAGAAAAATTACTAAAACTTACAAACATTGAAAAGAGTTAAAATTTGGGAACAAGTAAAATATATAACTAGCATAACATAACTGGGCTGGACCAAGTACAAAAACTAGACAATAAA
>MU187342.1:39932-52864 GCA_016904865.1 Pissodes strobi | reverse complement strand
AGGATAACAAACGTTTGACGAAATATAATTAGTGCATGGAAGTGTTCGACGAGAGCTATCAGACTTTTTTCAAGAAGTACAGGGCCTTCATTTCCAGCATCTTTTGAAATGAATGGATATGATTTTTCTCCATTCTCGTTTTATTTAATTTAGTGTTGAAAATCCAATAACATTAAAAATGTCCCTATTTTGTATGAAATAGATATATTGACTTAATATTCTAAAGTAACAAAGTACTCGTTGCGTATCCTTAAATTGTAATCTGTCAATTTCACACTAAAACGTCGTACCCATTATTCTGTACTATTTTATTTTCCAAATTTGGTCCATATTAAAATAGGTGGGGGCGGGGCAGGCATTAAAGAATGTATGTAGGTATAGATTGTAAAACTTCGGTAAAACAAAGTTACATTACATAAAGATATTTTTATGTAAATAAACGACTTAAAGAGTATTTAAATGTACATAAAAATAAATGTATTACTATTATAGTTATAGGGTAATTATAACAATAAAACAAAAATATTTTACTCTTCTGTTTCGGACATTGTAGCCTTCATTACATATTTTACAGTAAACGCAAATGCGGCAAAACCAATAATTACACATAAATTGGTTAGACATGACTGCAAATTTGATACTGGTGTCGTAATGTTAGAAGTGTTGCCTTCCATTGTTGATTTATCGATGTTGCTTCTTTTCTGCAATTCAACCTAAAAGTAGGGAATAACTGAAATATAATATAGTACATATGTGGAATTAAAAAACAAATACACACATGTCCTTGAATATGGTTTACAAGAGAACGAAAATCGAAGAATATCATTATTTAACATTTTCCGTATTTTTGGGAAAATGATAAACAATTTCCGAACAAAATCAGAATAATTTTAAAATCGTGTTCAATTCCGATAATTTCGTGTAGCAGAATAAAAATAAGTTTATTACTGCTTTATATACAGGCATGCAGTGCTTTCCTTCGGCAACAAATCGATAAACCATATTTTTTATAAGCTGGCATGATAAATGCGAGGGTGACAGGGTATAAGACTTTGATAGAAAAACAGATACAAAAATAAAAAATCAAGTCTAATAAGCTGTTGTAAAAACGTCCTTGACTTAACTGCATTTAAGCACGCCACTGGATAAAAATGCAAGCCGCATAAGAATGTATAAGGCATGCGGCAGTTTAACGGGCCATGATTCTAGAACTGGCGGATCGGCATTCTCAACCGTCAATAGCCCAACCGACTTCGCAATCGAGCGAAAATCGAAAATTATCGCCTGCGATTGGTTGTGCATGGTCGGGTAGGAATATCCAGCCCTGAAGCGCGTCGCTAGAATTAAAATTAGTTGCAGTTCAGATCCCGGAAAGGCAAGAAGCAAGAAATCACTTGGGGCCAGCCAAAAAACGCCATCGTTGATCTTCAGGAATCCTAGCGGGACTACCAACTCATCCATTTAACCCCTAGCCCCAAATCTCTGAGGAATTTATCAGATTTTCCGAGATTTTTGGCCAAATTTTCGACAATCTCGAAAAAAAGGCATTGTAGGACCAGCACTCTCAACTGGCACCGAATCAGCCTCCTACCGAATTTATCGAGTTTTTCTGAGAGTTTGCAACCTCAGGAATTTTCGACTCTCTCGAAGAAAGGAACGACTCTATTAAGCTTACGGACGAGCCGAAGGAACCCCGAAGCGAAGGCGAGTTTTTATGCGATTTTGGAACTTCAAGACAGAAGAACCCAAAACTGACCCAACCTAAAGAACTCGGGCGCGTCCAAAGAGTAATAAGTTAATGGGTTTCATGTACAAATATCGCTCCTAAATGAGCTCATATGCGAATTAAGGAGCAAAAATGAAATTCTATGTGAAAATAACTCTCTTTTAAGAGAAAAAGTTAAATCACTGGTGAGAAAAATAAACAAACAGGACAACATAACTTCTAACATCAGAGCAGTAAACAAAGAGGATCTTAGCCCTTTATCTGATGATAATAGGGCTCACCAACCTACAAACACGTTGGAGCATGACCTTCATGTACAGAAAATTGAACTTTCAAATGTGGAAAACCCCAAGGACATTCCGAGCAATCCCACACAAGAAGGACCTAATGGAAGCGATAAAGATATACCAACAACAGCAAAGCAGGTTCCAGGTGAAGTAAACAAGACAACCGAGGCTATTCAACCTAAAAACACTTCATAATAACAAACAAAACAATGATACAAAGACTTGTATGGAGGAGACTTCAACAGATCAGGTGGGTGATGGTGACAAATGGGAACTTGTGACAAACAAAAGGCAAAGGAGGTTGAAGCAGATGAGACCGGAACCAGTGCTTGGAGAAAATTCTACTTTTAGCTTAAGTGTAGCCAAAAAGAAGGGATGTGTCTATATCCGGAATGGGAGGATGTAGAGACTACACAACTTGTAGAATATAAGAGAGAAGACCAAGATTGCATGTAAGTGTGAGAAATTTTTTTAGCTCCTTTAAAGTTGAGGTGGAGCTTGATGATAAGAAAAAGATTATGAATCCACAGCTATGGGGTAAAGGTGTAGTGGTTAACCATCTTCTACACATAAGACGAGATCCACAAAGGATGAATTAATATCAGAAAAGGTAAGCCCCCAAATTCATATATTTATGCAAAAAATCCAATGCATCAGAAACAAGACGCTGAACCTAGAGGTTACTCTAGCTTAAGCGAACAAAACCTATGAGATCTTGTATCTAAATGAACACTGACTCAAGCCAGGAGAGGAAAACTTCATTAACATCGAAGGGTACCAAATGCTTACTTGTTATGCAATAATGCACAGCCAGCATGGAGGTGTTTGCATTTTTGTACAAGACGGGAAAGAAGATAGTTATAATGAGATGCTACAGAACTACAGTATTGAGGGACATTTTGAAGTATGTGGTGTTCTCGATAAATGTCAAAAACTATTAATTGTATATGTTTATAGATCATGTCTTGGTGATTTTGATGTTTTTGAGCAATTATGTCAAAATGTATGTTCAGTTCTTAAAGGTTTTAAGATTATTATGACCGGTGATTTTAATATAAATTTGTCAACAGAAAAAAATCTAAATGAGAGTGAGTCAGAAAAGCAAAGGTTCATGGATCTTTTACATTCATATACTTTTACTCAAACAATATTTGATACAAGACCAAATCAAAATAAAAAAAATCATGTATTGATCATTTTTTTCTCAATTTCCTTGATTTTAGCAATGCTGAAGTGTTAAAGACATCTCTTTCTGACCATCATGCTATAGGTAACTCTATTAGTACCGAATTAAGCACCAAAAAAGAAGTGGATAAATGGAGAATGGGTAGAATATTCTCAAGGTCCAAGCTACAAGCCCTACATTCTGAGATGACTGGCAGTGTGTGGGATGATGTGTTGAAGAAGGCGGATGCTGAAAGAGCTTTTAATAAATTGTCAGATATATTGGATGTTGAACTAAATCAACTATTTCCAATCAAAAAAATTAGTTTAAAAAAGTCAAAAAATAGATCTTGGATAACACGAAGTATTAAAATCTCTTCAAAAAGAAAATATTATTTGTTTCAACAACTTAATCTAGGTCATATAAGCAGGGAATATTATAAAAATATTGTAGTATCTTTAAAATGGTAATAAGGGAGGCTAAAAGAATGACAAATTTTAAATACATTTCAGAATCTGACATGGTCCTTGGTTAAAAAAAATCACTAATAAAAAAGCTCAAAAAAGTCACTTATGGAGTCGAGTGTGATTGATGATGATAATCAATGTAATTTCCTTGACACTGTGAACGATTTTTTCCTAAACATTTGCTCGGACATAAACCTTGGCAAAGAGGTTGATATAAGCAAAATACAAAGATGCCCTAATAGTATTTTCCTTTCACCTACGGGTCCAGAGGAAGTAGAAGGTATAATTAAACATCTAAATAACAAAAAATCTACAGGTCATGATGATATTCCTGTCTCGTTTTTGAAGTGGATTTCTGGTATGTTGGCTGTTCCGCTGGCTCAGGTCATAAACCTGACAATTCAACAGGGCATTTATCCAGAGCTCCTAAAGGTTGCTCTGGTTAAGCCAGTCTTCAAAAAGGACGACCCCTCTGACCTCAAGAATTATCGACCAATATATTTGTTCCCTAATATAAATAAAATATTGGAAAAAATAATTTACAACAGGCTTGAAACCTTTCTTGAAAAGGAGCAAATATTAACAGAAAAACAAAATGATTTTAGAAAAGGTAAATCCACAGTTAGAGCAATGTATCAAGCCCTGCAGAGGGTTATTTCATCAATGAATGATAGGAAAGCTACCATGGCATTTTTTTTAGATCTATCCAAGGCCTTTGATAGTGTGGACCATTCTATACTGAAAAAAAAACTAGAGGTTTATGGAGTCAGAGGGGTTCCTCTTGATCTTCTTAAATCCTATATGTCAAATCGTAGGCAGTGTGTTGTTGATAACACAGGTGATGGTAGGCAGTGGAGGTCCAGCTACAAAGAAATAAAAAGAGGATTGCGACAGGGGTCAGTTTTGGGACCCTTGCTTTACATAATATATACTAATGATGTCACTAGTATCTATGATGACATGGTTATGTTTGCTGATGATACAAGTCTCATATGTAGTCAAAACACTGAACAGGAGTGTGTGAATCGGGTTTCCCAAGCTGAAAATCTGTTACAAGACTAGTTCGAAATGAATAACCTCTTATTAAATGTCAAAAAAACACAAATAATTATAAACTTTAAACAGAGGCCAGCTGAAGAATCTTTAGTACACATTGGAAGAACAGAGGTAAGAACACAACAATCAGCAAATTTTCTTGGAGTGATTATAGATTAACGTTTGGACTGAGACAGTAAATTGACGGGGAAGGCACACGTTGAACAGGTGGTGAATAAGACAACCGCGATTATGTGGCAACTAAGGAGAACGGTAGGTAGGAAGTGGGGTTTAACACCTTACATCCTCCAGTGGCTGTGCACTGCTGTGATAAGACCGAGGATTTCCTACGGATCCGTGGTCTGGTGGCCAGCGGTGGCCAGAGCCACTAATGCCCAGAGACTGGCCAGACTGCAAAGGCTGGCTTGTTTGGGTATTACCGGAGCATTGAGAACAACTCCCGGAGCAGCACTGAACATCATCCTGGGGCTGCCGGACCTCCCGATCTGGATTGAGAGAGAGGCAATGGCGGCTCACAAAAGGATGATCGACAGTGGAATATGGCGAACGGACTACACAGGGAAAGGCCATACGACTATTGCCGCCAAAATGAGTAGGGATCTACCCATCATTGCGACCAAAGGCAATATTCCAGATGGCAGATTAAGACAGAGAAGGAATTTCCAAGTGGAACTTCCATCAAGGGAAGAGTGGCTGTCAGGCCAGGTACGTACGCCGAGCGGCGTACACGCATGGTACACTGACGGCTCATGGATGGCTAATACACAGTCATCCGGAGCCGGTGTATACCTGGACAACACTAAATCAGGAGAAAGCACTTCGCTGGGGAGATATGCCACTGTTTTCCAGGCGGAGGTGTTTGCTATTTTGGAAGTAGCAACCAAGGCGGAGGTAACAGAAGGTGTAGAGAGTATATATATTTACTCGGACAGTCAAGCCGCTCTCAGGGCGATCCAAAGACCCAGGGCAAGCTGTAAGCTAGTTCAGGAATGTAGAGACGCCCTAGACAGATTGGCTGTGCGCAAGGAAGTAAGACTCAGATTGGTTCCAGGGCACAGTGGCATCGAGGGCAACGAACGGGCCGATGAATTGGCAAGACAAGGCTCAATGAGCCACCTTGTCGGTTCAGAACCTGGTCTGGGCTTAAGTAAAAGGCAAATCTCTCAGGAACTAAATAAATGGGCCTGGAACAAGACAAAGCACAATTGGAGAGGAAAAGAAGGATGCAGACAAGCCAAGGAAATGATTCTAAATCCTGACGGATCCAGAGCAAGGTGACTGCTGAAAAAGAGCCGAGAGGACATCAGGAACTTGGTAGGTATTCTGACTGGGCATGGAAGCCTAAACAGACATCTGCACCTTATCGGCGTGAGGGACAGCCCACTCTGCCCGAACTGCGGGACAGGGGGGAGTCCTCATACCACTATATAGGAATTTGTGATAGGTGGAGTCGCCTAAGGAGGAAGATACTGGGAGCACCAACACTTGCTCGGGAAGATCTAAAGGATCTGGACTGGGAGGCCGTCCTTACCTTTATCAAGGTGACGGGCCGTTTCAGTGCGGGCCGGGTGTTGGAAGTAGCCAGGTAAGGGAGGGCGGATCGGGGATGGTGAAAAGGGACTTATAGGCCTACTTACCGGGCTTCGGCCTCCCCACCCTTACTACTACTACTACTACTACTACTACTACTACTACTACGTTTGGACTGGAGTGAACATGTTGGGTTGGTGGCGGCAAATATGTCCGAATACTGCTTTGCGTTGAGGTTAATAACACAGGAGGTAGGTACGACCGCTGCCTTTTCATCATATCATGCTTACATACAGTCCCGTATCAGGTATGGAATAATACTCTGGGGTAATTCAAGGGACTCAGATAGAATTCTGATTTTACAAAAAAAATGCTTGAGAACTATTCTTTCTCTACCATATCAGGACTCTTGCCGGCCATTTTTTGTTCATTATAAAATTTTAACCTTCTACTCTATCTATATATATGAATGCATTTCTTTTATTCTTGATAATAAAGTTTTATTTGAAAATTTAAGGGGACAACATTCACATAATACCAGATACAAGAACAACCTTAAAACTGATAAGGCCAATTTTACTTTTGTAAAAAGAAATGTAGTTCATGGGATTTTGGATGTCTGGAATAAACTACCAATAAACTTCAGGCAAAAATCAGATAAAGAAATTAGAAAAGATCTAAAAATATAAAAGCCCTTTATTCAGTAAAAGAGTATATGTCAGCAAATCCTGATGAAGCTCTCATTTAGTTATTTAGTTACGTAGTTAATAGGTGTGCTTTTAATAATGTTTTTTTTTCTTATTATATTTTTTAACTGTGTGTGAATGAATGAATGAAAGGGTTTCTTTTCTTTTTTCTTCTATGTTAATAGGGGAATGAAAGAAAATGATAGTGCGATTTTATATACATTGGGCTTGAGTTTTGTTTAGTCATTTCTGTTGACAAAATACACGCCCCATAGGTAAAAAATGCTTATATGACAGTTACCTTTAAATTTTAATTAATCGTAAAGTACTGTTAAGTATTTAATGGATTTAATAAAGAATATACGACTACTACTACTAGCCAAGTGCGTACGGGAGGTAGCGAAGTAATACTGTTGCGACTGGAGCTATTTCAAAAGAAAAATCAAAGGTTATTTATCATTAGTTCGTATACCATACAAAACCAGCACGGTCTCTGAACTGGGAGCCGTATCTGGGGAGTAGTTTGGTCTAAAATACACATTAATACCCAAAAGGTCCCTCCTGGCGCCCCTGACTTACACAAAACATCTGTCAGAAAACTGCCGAGCAGCATCTGAAGTTGTCAGGGATTGGTACATAACACATAGCTAACACACCCCAAAAAGCCACTAGAAACAAGGATTTTTTTAAAAGCCCTCCATGAGCAACTTCCGTACGACTCCTCTTAAGGTGATCGTAACCAAAAACTCGCGATGAGCGCCCAACGCGCTGAAAAGACGACTTTAGTGTGATCCTTGTTAAATTCTTACCAAAATCGGCTTTGCAGAACCAACTAAAGACACTAATACGTGTTAGATATTAATTAAAATATCTTAAGCCATTAGTTAGTAATTGTTCATTAGAGAAAAAATCCAAATAAAACTTGTTTTTCTAAAAATACTAGATTAGAGTTGAACTCTCCTAGTACATGTATAAGGCTTATCCAGTGAATTGGGGCACATTTTAAGCTATCACTTGACATAGGGATTTATCAGAATTTGATTTCAATTATACAGAGTGTCCCAATTGTTCAAATTAGTAATCATTCAAATTATTGATTTTTGTATAAGACTTAGCCAAGGATATAGGATTAGGTTAGGGTCGTAGATATTTTGTGTGGCAACTACTGACGACTACCTTTTGACAATCCTCCTCCCTGCTAAGCCCTTCTGGCACTTAGTAGACTTCTTGTAAGGATTCAAGTCAAAATTGAAATTTTGTACAGTGACATACAAAAAGACGAATAACTTAAAAGTTAAACAAAAATCTAATACATTTAAAAGCATCCTCTCCGAGTAGACCTCCCTTGGGAATCATTTCCCACTACCGCTGTTCTTCAAAGCATTTGATTAATAACGTTTCGGCCTCCTAAGGGAGAAAGTAAGCCGAAGTTTTGTTTTAATTTAATTTGACCTTTTGAGTTAATTTTGTAGTCCCCATATATAGGGTGACTTTTAGAATCACGTGGAAATACTATACGTCTATAGGGTGTACTAAATTCCTTGTCCAAGACAAATTTATTGTCCACTAACCTTGTGTTGTATTTAAGTATTTAATTCAGTCTGCGCTCTGTGGTGGCTGCTATCTACAATTTCCCTTGCATAGTGAGGTAGGTTTTGGTGGACCCACCTTCGTTCCCCCCGGACTGACAGTCAGGTCAGTTTACGGGTTGAACGTTGTCTAAGAGCTCTTTTAAATAACGAGTAATCGACTCGATAACGACTTGGCATCCCGAATAAAGTACCCTTATTTTAAAACATATTAAAACAAAAGCTATTTAGAATCAAATAATGTTCAGGGTTGGGAATTATTCGGGATATTATACTGGCGTACAAAACGTATTATACCCGTTTTATACGTCATGATAAAAATAGTCGTATTAAACAGTATTATATCATATTATACGGCATTATACACTGTGGGCAAAATTAAATTGGAACCCTCTTTAATGCTTAATTACTTTTATTTTCAAAGGATTTTTTATCATTTTTGGATATGTTATGGGCTAAGGTATTGGGATTAAAAGAACTTTGCAAAGACGATCTACTTCAGTGGCGTACAGAAAAGGGAGTATTTTTCAAAACAATGTATTTCAGGTCGTTGCAAAAATCGGCCAAATGAAGTAAAGATGTAAAAATGGGCAAAAAAGATTTGAAAGGGTTCGGAATATTGAACATTAAAAACCAGGTCAATACAAACAAAATTAAAATTGATACATTAATTTTGATAAAATCATGTCTTGTGGGTCAAGTTAAATTGGATCCTTTTTTAATGCTTAATGACCTTTTATTTTCAAAGGATTTTTTTATCATTTTTAATATGTTACGGCCTAAGGTATTGGGATTAAAAAGAACTTTGCAAAGACGATCTACTTCAGTGGCGCACATAAAAAGGAGTATCTTTCAAAACCAATGTATTTCAGGTCATTGCAAAAATCGGCCAAATAAAATAAAGATGTAGAAATGAGCAAAAAAGATTCGTAAGGGTTCGGAATATTGACCATTGAAAAACTAGATCAAAACAAACAAAAATAAAAATACTTTAATTTTGGAAAAACCATGTCTTGTGGACCAAATTAAATTGGATCTTTTTTAATGCTTAATGACCTTTAATTTTCAAAGGATTTTTTAATCATTTTTGGATATGTCATGGCCTAAGATATTGGATTAAAAGGAAATTTGTAAAGCGGGTCTACTTCGGTGGCGTACTATAAAATTTATTTTTTTTTTATTTTAGAAATTTTAAGTAGATTCAAAATTTCTGTACGCCAATGAAGTAGACCCGCTGTGCAAAGTTTTCTTTGATTCTAATGTCTTAGGCCATAACATTAAAAAATTATCAAAAACCCTTTGCAAATAAAAAGTCACTAAGCATTAAAAAAGGATCCAATTTAATTTGCTTGATAACTTTTTTATTTTCAACGGCTTTTTTTATCATTTAAGGTAATGGAATTAAAAAGAACTTTGCAAAGACGCTCTACTTCAGTGGCGTACAGAAAAGGGTGTATTTTTCCAAACCAAGGCATTTCAGGTCGTTGCAAAAATCGGCCAAATGAAATAAAGATGTAAAAATTGGCAAAAAATACTTGAAACGATTCGGAATATTGACCATTAAAAACCAGGTCACTACAAACAAAATTAAAATTTATACTTTAATTTTGGTAAAGCCATGTCTCGTGGGCCAAATTAAATTGGATCCTTTTTTAATGCTTAGTGACTTTTTATTTGCAAACGATTTTTTATAATTTTTGGATATGTTATGGCCTAAGACATTAGAATCAAAGAGAACTTTGTAAAGCGGGTCTACTTCATTGGCGTACAGAAATTTTGAATCTACTTAAAATTTTAAAAATAAAAAAAAAAAAAAATTTAAATTTTAATGTACGCCACTGAAGTAGACCCGCTTTACAAATTTCTTTATGAATTTAATATCTTAGGCCATGACATATCTAAAAATAATAAAAAACCCTTGGAAAATAAAAGGTCATTAAGCATTAAAAAGATCCAATTTAACTTGGCCCACAAGACATGGTTTTTCCAAAATTAAAGTATCAGTTTTTATTTTGGTTTGTATTGACCTGGTTTTTCAATGGTCAATATTTCGAACCCTTTCAAATCTTTTTTGCCCATTTCTACATCTTTATTTTATTTGGCCGATTTTTTAAAACGACCTGAAATACATTGGTTTTGAAAAATACTCCCTTTTATGTGCGCCACTGAAGTAGACCGTCTTTGCAAAGTTCTTTTTAATCCCAATACCTTAGGCCATAATATATCCAAAAATGATAAAAAATCCTTTGAAAATAAAAGGTCACTAAGCATTAAAAAAGATTCCAATTTAACTTGGCCCACAAGACATGGTTTTATCAAAATTAAAGTATCAATTTTAATTTTGTTTGTATCGACCTGTTTTTTTAATGGTCATTATTCCGAACCCTTTCAAATCTTTTTTGCCCATTTTTACATCTTTGTTTGATTTGGCCGAATTTTGCAACGACCTGAAATACATTGGTTTTAAAAAATACTCCCTTTTCTGTACGCCACTGAAGTAGATTGTCTTTGCAAAGTTCTTTTTTATCCCAATACCTTAGGCCATAACATATCCAAAAATGGTAAAAAACCCCTTGAAAATAAAAAAGTTATTAAGCATTAAAGAGGGTTCCAATTTAATTTTGCCCACAGTGTACAGGGTGTCCAGTTTTCGTGTGTTTTTCTATGCTAGACCCCTTATTATAGAAGATAGAAAGATGCGGTTTGCGGCTTACTGTTCTAATTTTTTGTGAAACTTTCATTGCCGTAGGCCAAATTTTTATAGCCTGCTTGGTTTGTGATATACAGGGCGAAATTGAAAAATCATCATTTTTTCAGTCTTCCCTGTATTTCGATAGTTTGATAAGCTTTCGATAAAACAAAAACGGATTCTGATAGATTTTTTTATGTAGAATTCAGTGGCGTACTCAGTTTTTTTTCCAGGTGTTACGGATTTTTAGATTTTGGCCAAAGTGTATTATTTTTTAATGGAACACCCGGTATATTATTTTCTTATCTTACTCGTTTCCTTAAAGGCTTTTCAAAAATATATAATTGTTTATGTTTATTTTTAGGAAAAGTTTAAAATTTTACATTTTTCGTAGAAAATATGGGTTTTCTTTGTAGTGAGCCGCCACTGTAAATGAAAACGAAATGTATAAAATTATTTTGATTATTTTTTTAAGGTGGGTGGTCACTAAGTTTTAAAATATACTCATGGTAATAGTAATAACATGTTTATTCATTTAATTTTTTTTATTACGTTGTCTATAATAAGTCATAGAAATTGCTCAAATTGCTCCCCATTATGTTCGACACACTTTTGACATACTGTTCCGATTCTTCGTAAAGCATTCAAAATCGTCACTGGTCGTCCCTGAAAAAGCCTAAATGTCTGGTGAGTCGCTTCTCGAAGTTGATCAATGTTTTGGTATCGCCTTTTATAAATTTGGTTTTCTATATACCCCCAAAAAATCTAATACAGAAAGATCAGGTGACCTTGGTGGCCACCTGACAGGACCAATTGTGTCAATCCATTTGTTGGGGAAAACGGCCTCTAAATACTCCCTCACTATTTGGGAATTATGACGCGGAGCGCCATCTTGCTAATAATATAATATATTATTTAAATAGGCGAGAGGGACATCTTCTAATATTTCCCTCAAGGCGTTCTGAATTATAGCTAGGTGTCTATTTCCTGTTAAAGGCCCTTCATAAAGAAAATATTTAAGTCTAGTACCAAAATGAAGCACGACACGTTAAATCCAAAGCGTCCTTGGTGCTCTCTCGGATAAATTACATGCTCACTTTCTTGACACTAGTGTCTCGAATTATGCCTATTCTGAACCCCAGCGCTCGTAAGATAAGCCTCGTCTGACCATACAACCATTCTTTATTCTTTCAAAATGTCTATAGTCTTGCACCATTTCTAGGTACCAATTGCAGAAATTTATTCTACATTGTGCGTCACCGGAGTGCAAATTTTGGACGAGTTTATATTTGTAGGGTTTGAATCTATGTTTCCTAAGTATTAATTGCGTTCTTGATTTGTTTACCCCCATTTCCTCATAAAGTTTTCTGCATGACGAGGTTGGATTTGCCCGTAACGGAGGCCACAACATTTATTTCGTTTACTTCCCTGTTTTCCTTGTTGTGAGACTTAGGCCCTGGTTTGTTGAATGATCCGTACTCAATAAAGTTAGACTGGATTTTTTGAAAATTCTGTTGCGTCGAACCGAACAATAATATACCGAATATTAATCGGACAGCTGGTAGCTAGGGAAACGAAGAAAAAAAAGAAGTCGTTGAGTAAACAAGACGAAAATAGACTCTAATTTTATGTTCTGCCTTGTTATGTAGAATTTTTCATAATTTTCAATACATCATTCCTAATAAGAATCAGTTAATTATTATACAGTCCAAAGTGTCGAAACCCTACGGTGTAACA
>MU187342.1:0-24932 GCA_016904865.1 Pissodes strobi | reverse complement strand
CCGACTTTCAACTGTCAATATTTGGTAAACAGCTAAAGGTAGGTATAGGATATTATACACAAAATGTGTTTCGATTTTTCTAGAGAGTCCAAAAATGTAGTAATATACAGGGTGTTCCATTTAAAAAAATATCAAAGTGACCCCTAGCACTTTTATTTGATGTTCAATTGTTTTTTGCTGAACATATCCGTATTCGCGGGAGAAAATTACATAAGATGGCCATTTCAGTTTTTTTTTATAAAATAGGGAAAGTCAAAAAATCGCCTTGTCTAGTCCTCGTTGGATAACCCTGTACAATTATGCTACAATTTAAAATTTATAATTTTTACATACAATAATAAACATTTACAAACATTGATATCACAGTATTGTTTTATTTGCACCAAAACACAATCTACGGACAGAAAATTACATTGCTGGAGAATATGAATGATTTAGGGATTATGATTAAAATTTAAGTTAGTCAAATTATCATTAAAGAATTCTTCAAGGGAATAGTATGCCTTGCCAATCAGAAAAGACATGATTTTGATTTTAAAAACATTATTATTTAGATTTCTTATTATGAGTGGAATTGTATTCCATATTTTTTTGATCGAGTATAATACATTTTTTTGTAAGCAGGTACACCTTAAAAGATCAATCTTTAAATTATTTTTGTTTCTAGTTTGATATGGATGTTCTATATTAGAGTCTGTAAACAAATAAAGGAACAAACAATTACCCTACTGAGAGCAAAAATTGAATCCTTACAAAAGGAGATGGATAGAAATATTATTACACCATTATACAGTCAAATCACACAGAAGCCTGGTATGGGTACAAATTCTATGAACATGGGAAATATACAAATAAATAACAATATATCAAATTTAATAATTAAGCCAAAAAAAAAACTCAGAATGCTGATGTAACGAAAAGAGATCTCCAAACTAAGATAAAACCATCAGAACTAAAGATTGGTATAAAAAATACTCATACACTCAAGAATGGTGGAATGGTAGTGAAGTAGTGTCATAAAAAGCAAGACACTGTGCCAGGAAGCTGGAATTAAATTGGATAATTATGAAGTGAAGTTTACTAAATTAAGATTACCCCGTTTTAAGATTGCTGCTTATGATGGAGACCTGACTATTGAACAGATTGAGAAGTGTATTCGGGAGCAGAACAGCTTTATGGATGACGAACATGAGTTTAAAGTAACATACCTGAAACCCAATAAAAAAAACGAATACTCACACAATCTATGGAGAGGCTTCGCCTCGCCTGTTTCACAGAATGATTAATATGAAAAAAATATTTATCGAATGGCAAAGATACCCAATATATGAAGAAATATCCATTCAAAGGTGTTTCAAATGCCAAGAACACTATCACAAAAATAATAATTGTACTAATGATCAGAAATGCAGGTTTTGTGCAGAGCAACATAGTTCCATAGAATGCTATAAAAGATATAAAAATTGCATTAACTGCAAACAAGTGAATGAGAGGTACACTCTTAACTATGATGTGAACCATGAAGCTGGCGATCCTGAGTGTCCAGTATACAAATACCTTATACAAATTTTAAGAAGCAAGATTGACTATGAGTGCTTCAATGGCTGCTGACACACCAGGGATAGAAATCGTGAACAAGCTGGACCAATTGGAAAGCGCAGCTCAGGAGTGCATTGACTGTGATAGAATTGATTATATGATTAACTCTAATAAGAAGGTCTTAAATATTTTACACTTTAATGTCAGAAGTATTCATAAAAACTTTAATGAGTTTATAGTGTTTTACAGGCTTTTAATCTGATGTTTTGTGATATTATTGTACTGGGCGAGTGCTGGCACATTGAAAATCATAACCTATATAATATCTCGAAGTATAATATGTATTACAACATGGGCAACTTAAACAAAAATGATGGCACTGTTGTGTCCGTAAGAGAGGGAATAAATGCTAACATAGATTATTTTAAGCTTGACAAATCGGGCGTTACTTTAACTAGAATAGATTTTTACATTAAGGATATTGCCTATAGTACTACATGTGGATATAGGCCCCCTTCCACTGATATTCAGTTATTTATAGATGACTTGGACAAATATTTTACCGAAAAATCTAAAAACAGGTAGAATTATTTATAGGTGATTTTAACATAAACATAATTAATAAAAATGATGTTATGGTTACACAATATCTCTCTCTACTAAATTTTCACGGCTTTTACTCGGCCATAAATGGGCCTACGCGCGTAACTCCCAATAACGCCTCATGTCTAGACCATATCTTTCTTAGGAATAAACTGAACTCGAATGATTTCAAATAGACTTCGCTTATTTTAAATTCTGATCTAACGGACCATTTCCCTGTTATGATAAACTCATCTGGCGACAGGATGGTTTGCAAACAGAATCAACAAATCTCCAGAATAATTGAGAGAATAAATTATCAAACATTTCATGATTTCATTAGTAAAGAAAATTGGGAGGAGGTTCTGAGAACAAACGATCCTGAAATTGCAACTGAAGTCTTTCCAAGAATTGTCTGCACCTACATAGAACAATCTAAAGAAAAAAGGACCGTATATAATAAACATTACAACAGGTTAAAACCGTGAGTTACTAATGGTATTATTGAAGCGATTAAGCATAGCGATAAAATGAAAAAAAAAACTCACTGAAAAAAAGTAGCTAATGATGAAGAATACAAAAAATATAGAAACAACTTAAATAAAATTATACATAAACATAAATATGATTTCTATAAAAAAAACAAATACAGGATAATGAAAGGGATTTTAGGAAAATATATAAAATTATTTCTGAAGTAGTAGATGAAAAAAATAATAATAATCATAATTCTATTGAACTAAAAATGACATACGAGAAACCTTTGCGAGTAATAAAGATATGGCTAACTACTGCAATTCCTATTTTATTAATGTTGGAATAAAAATGCTACATCAAATTAACGCTGCAAATGATCCTGTTCATGTGCAGCATGATTCTATGACATCAATGTTCTTGGGACCGGTGGATAATTGTGAAGTAACTAAACAAATTAACTGTCTAAAAACTAACTGTGCCCCTGGTTTGGACTGTATAAATTCAAAACTAATTAAATCATTCTATAAGTTCTTTACTGAACCCCTTAAATACATTATCAATCTGATATTTAGAACAGGAATTGTACCCTCAAACTTTAAAACCTCGATTGTCACGCCTGTCCATAAAGCTGGAGACACATCGAAAATTACGAATTATCAACCTATAAGTGTTATTAATAGTTTCGCAAAGATCTTTGAAAAATGTTTAAGGTATAGACTTTACAATTATCTTACGAATAATAATATTCTATCCCCAAATCAATATGGGTTTTGCAGTGGGGTGAGTACATCTGATGCCATGTACAAATTAACTACGCATGTTGCTAATAACTTGGATAATGGAGATAATTGTCTGGCGGTTTTTCTTGACCTTGCGAAGGCGTTTGACACTGTGCCTCACGACTCTTTACTGCGTGTGTTAAGCATTTATGGAGTTAGGGGTGTAGTGTTTGAAGTCTTTAAAAGCTACTTGGCGGAAAGGGTACAGGTGGTTAAGGTCTGGGAAACCCATAGTGAACCATTAAAGGTGCAAATTGGCATCCCTCCGGGCACTGTACTCGGCCCATTGCTCTTTATAACACATATTAACTCTTTGACAAGAATTAATATAGATAATGGAATAGTAATATCTTATGCTGACGATACGGTCATAGTTTTTAAGGGAAGAAGCTGGGATGAAGTTAAGGCATCTGCAGTATCCGGCATATTTAAAATTAAAAATTGGCTTGACACTTTCAAATTGACTTTAAATGTTAGTAAAACTAACTACATTGCATTCTCTCTAACAGCTGCAAATAGGCCGGATTTTGGTAGCATCATGGTTGAGAGTTTGGAAAAGGAGATAAATGAGGTGTCAAGTACAAAATACTTGGGATTAATTATTGACCGGCATCTCAAATGGGGGGACCACGTGTTAAAGCTTACTAACAACATCAGGAAACTTATCCGAAAGTTTTACCTTTTGAGAGAGGTTTTGTGTACCAAACTGTTAGTGTGTGTATATAGGGCGCTCGTGGAATCCTGTCTGATAGTAGTCTGGGGGGTTTATACAATAATTCACTGAAGCAATTGAAGGTTGTACAAAACTACATTTTGAAAATCATTTTTAGGAGGAGCAAGATTTCCTACACATTTACTTTATGGTGAGTAACTTTTGTGTGTTCGCGCATTGTTTGTTTTATGTACCTGTTCATTTGTTCATCAAAGAGCTAAATTAAAGAATTATGTAAATCACATTTACGCTACTAGAAGCATTGCTAGCGAGCACCTGAGAGTTCCAAATAGTAATAGGAATGTTAACCTTAGATCTTTAAATTATCTTGCTCCTAAAATGTATAATATTCTCCCGACTTGTATTAGATCTATTGTTAGTGGTAACAGGTTTATTGGAGCATGCAGGGTTTACGTTTCACAGAATCTACATAGATTTATGATTCTGTTTTAGTTTGAGCCTTTGATGTTGGATTGTGTGTTTTGTTCTCAGAGTTCCGTATTGTCTGGGTTATATAGAGGAGAACCTGTTTAACCTTTTTAAATTTTACTTTTCCCTTGCACATACGGGCATTTAATTGCTTTGGTGCAAAAAAAAGCATCTGTTAATATTATAAAATCTTAGTTTTAATATGCCAAATATAATGTATAACATAGCACTTTTGTCAATAAATTTGATTTGATTTGATTAAGTTATGAGGTTTGTTTACTACAAAACCAACAGAGATAGTTTTTTAAAAGTTTTGATTGGCTTCTTTGCAAAAAGAACTTAAATGTTCGAGTTCATAGTGGAGTACTAAGTGTGTATTTTTGGAGCAAATAAGGGTTCTTTAATTTTCAAAAGCCAAACTTGCAATTTTGGTTTTTTCTGTTTTGAGGTTAAGTAAGCATTATGCCATGGCTGGAAGTGCAAACAATGCTGATTTAGACCCAGTTAGTAAGAATTTCAGTTGTTTTAAGTACCATAAGGATGTATTGAAGAATGATAATTACTACCATTGTGATGTCTGCCGCTGCTGTATACATAAAACATGTGCAAGTCTTTCAACATCTGAAGACAGGTGCATGCCCTTGCAGAAGAGAATCTTGGTCTTCTTATGTGATGGATGCTTAGATGTGACCCGTAAAATCCCTCTAATTGTAAAAATGCTAGAGGAGATAAAGGTTAATATTGAAGAGTTAAAATCGGCACAGGATACAAAATTAAATGTACCAAATGTCCTATGCCTCTGCAATAAAGCAAACAAAACCAGATACTGTGGTTGTCATAGGTGCTCTCTTCTATGTTCAGACTCTGTGGGTTATAATTTTGCCTTTGCGCGCCGGCACTCATAGCACAGCTTACCAAACAATCAGCTATCCAACTCTTAAAACTTGAATGGTATGCGCATTTCCTCGCGCAGGCCGCCATTTTGGGTTAAAATCTATCAGATTCGACAGTGTCGGCTCGTCGTTCGTGGTCGTGTCAGATGAGTTGTTTGTGTTAGCCAGTGTCGTAGTTACAGTTTAGTTATATATATTTTCTAGTTACAGTAATTAACAGTGTATATACGTTCTTGAATAAACTACTTATTTTATTATATTATAAGCACAAGCGCTTGTATATAATAGAAATGGATAAACCGCGAGGTGGACACGTTTGTGCCGCTAAAAACTGCAGTGAGAAAAGTTATAAATCTAACAAGAAAATAAGTTTTTTTAGATTTCCCAAAGATGCCAGTAGGTAAGTTTTTTTGACAAGCATCTTAAAAATGATGTACTTTTGTAACCTTGAAATATTTTTCATTAATGTAAGCATAGCTGTTTTTATTGGAATGTAAGTAATTTTGAATGTAATACTTCTTACTATGATATTGTTTATCCTAAAATGATGATTATGTTACAAATTACCTTAAACAAATTAATTGTTTTAGTAGTTATTTGTGTTTTTAGAGCGTAAAGTAACGGATTGCCGCTTGAGAAAGAATGTTCCCGCGGAGCGCGTTAACCTTTCGAGAATGGCAATCTTACTTTCCGCTCAAAAAATACACAGAACTTTTTTCTACAGCCGCATTTTTTAAAATTAAATGCACATTTTTCTCTGTACTTATTCTGAAATTTGCAAATGACTTGTAATTTTTCGCATATTATATTCGGACATATTTAGAGCAGGAGTGCCAGCAACAATTATTGTAACAAACGCACGACTGTCATTTATTTATACCTTTGGTTGCCATGACTATTCATAGCACACTCGACGAAAAAAGTGAGAATTTTCTTTTCCATGGACACTTTAGAGCATAAAATAAGGATGCCAGGGCATTCGTCGATTTTGCGATTTCATTTGAAATTAATAATTAGTTATTTTGCGCACGGCTGTAGAAAAACAATTATTGTACAGGGTGGCCCGTTTAAGAGGGGCCTATACCTTATCTCGAAAACGACGGGGGATGCAAAAAAATATTAAATACAAAAGTTGTTCCTAGTAAAATTATCTTTTTTTTATATCATTTTATAGACACTTTTATATACAGGATGATCAAACAAAGTTATGTTTTTTTCAATGAAACGCCCTATATTTTATTACATTTTTGGATTCTTATTAAAATTCTAAGCATATTTGAAGTATGATGTTATACCTCTAGAGTTAGTACTTTCACAACTATAAACAGTTGAAAGTCGATACTTTGGTTACTTTTCACCCTGGTATCAAGAATACCATTAGAGATGGAGCAAAATGAATTCCACATTCCTATCCTGTCTCAACTTTTCAAGAGCTATCTGACGGTACTAACTGGCAGGTGGTACGATGGGTACCAAATCTGGTACCTCAGAATGTAAAATTAATTTTACTTCATCTCTGATGGTCTTCTTGCTACCAAGGTGAAAATTAGCCAAAGTACCGATTTTCAACTGTTTATAGCTGTGAAAGTACTATCTCTACATCAAATATTCTTAGAATTTCAAGTATACTCGACGCGCCGAACAGATTCACTAATCGCGGAAATAATTCGTCTTATTTTATGATTGAATCGAACCATTTTAACTTTGCTTGACCACCCTGTATATAAAAAAGTGACAATTAAAAAAATGCAAAAAATAAAGATCATTTTACTAGGAACAACTCTCGGAACAACTTTTGTATTTAGTTTTTTTTTTTGCAACCCCCATAGTTTTCGAGATAATGTATAGGCCCCTCTTAAAAGCGCCACCATGTACAAAATTTACATAATTTAAAACTCATATCCATAGCTTTTCAAACCTTAAATTATATTAAATATTAGCTTCAATATCGCTTACAAAAGGTTGTTTTACATTTATACAAGAGATGTGTACTTTTATGTATAATCAAAGAAAATTCTACTACTTTTCTTTGGTATAATATAATAATGTTGTCTTAGGGCAAGGACATGGCTCATATGTAGTCAGAGAGAAGACTTCTTAAATGTGGACAGTGACAGACTTTATCAGAAGTACAGGCTTTGCAGTATCAATTTCGAGCCAAAAATGTTTACAAACAGCTAGTTTTGTCGTTTAAACCACAATGCAGTACCTACGATTTTTAGAGCATTCGAGGAATCCTCAAAAAATTATCATTCCTATTGTTCTTGGGAGCCCGTTATTTTGTTTTATATAGATATATATTTGATAACAAACCTGTGTTATACCTTAAATAGTTATTTTTGTAAAATAAATCAATATTTCTATGATTTCAGTGGTTTATATTTCCTTTCTTCCCGCGTAAGACAATATCTTATATAAAAAAACTAAGTATAGGTACCTATATTTAAAACAAAAAGTTGATATAGTCAAAAGCGGTCTTATCGTGCGGGTTCAAAGGTCATATTTTTCATTATATGTCATTCCTTTGACAGATTTTACACGCAAAGTCTGCCAGGAATGAAGTTTTTACTGAAAATTGTGACCTTTGGACCCGCACAATAAGATCGCTTTTGACTATATCTATTTTTTTTTGGTTCAGCGAGAATGTAGGTACACAAATATTCAAATAAAAATTAACTAAAACCGTTGATTGCATCCAATCAACGATAAAACAAAAAAAAAAGATATAATATCAAAACTCCAATCCTGTCTATTTAAAATTGAATACTCCTTATTCCGGCCCTGTGTTTTAACCCGAAATGGCGTCGGTCACGATTTTTATTTTCACTTTGACAGGAGAGTCGGCTAGCTGATTGTTTGGTAAGCTGTGCTCATAGGTTGACGTTGACCTTCATCAACCTTGGAATCCTTGGATTTGTTTATGTTTAATTTAGCGGATAATTCGTCAACTTTGCACATTATCTTATGTTCAAAATTGGCTCACATAGCTTACCCATTTGGTCGTTATTAATTTTTGTTTCCAGCTCCTTGATTTTCTGTTCTAGGACCTTAATTTCCTCATCCTTCTTATCAATTACTTCACTGACGGCTGTTTACATCAGCTTCCTGTGACGCAGCGCAGCGCAGGAAGGGCATAAAACTTGATGTTTGCTGCCACTTATCACTTGTAGGCCTGCTAACCTTAGGGCACACGATTGATGTAGCACTATTTTACACATTATTTTACACCGACTTTTTCAACATTACTCTTACAGTATTTACATTTTTTTGAATCAGCATCCGAACTCTCGTCGTCATTCGGCGCCATGTTGGATAATCTCCTAACTTTCTGTTCTTTTAAAATTCACCCCAATATAAGTAAACAGAAATGTGTTGCATACAGAGTCGGGTAAAAACCTGGGTGTTGTCATGGATGTATTCTTGAGGTATAGGGAACACATAAAGTTGCTTTTGCAAAGGACTTATGCAATAATGAAAGTATTGTATGCAAATCGTTTCTTGCTTAATTTTAAAATGAGAAAAAGTTGTGTGAATCCTTAATCTTATCCACTTTTAATTATTGTAATCTGGTTTATTATCCATGTCTTGATGTTGTATCAAAAAATAGATTACAATACTGTTACGGCTAACCTAACATCCATCCGAACGTTTTTGTGCTACCCTATACAACTAGCCGCCGTGCCCCTCGCTTCTTTGTCTGTATGAGTCATCACCCGGCCGGCTGCGAACAGGATCGCTGGAATTATCTCGATGGCCTCGTCGAGATCGTATAGAGTGGCTCGGAATACTTCCCGAATATTCGTGATAGATTTAAGATTATATATAAGCAGACCTAAGGCGAATGTTAGTCAGTCAGTCGGTTAGCAGTTCAGTTCAGTTAATCATTGAGTGTTGAATAGATATTAGTGGTAAAGTTATAAGACTAGTTTAGTGAGTTAAATTGTATACAGTGGTAGTGAATAAAGAGAGTATTAGTTGAAAATAGCAAAGTTGTAATTCTGTTAAGAACCCACGGGAAAAACGTAACAATACATGCAAAATGTATGTTGTCGCTTCAAATCAAATCAATCAAATCAACAATCTTTATTTGTTTCCTGACAAACATACAAATGTCTTTACCTTACGGCGTGAAACATGTCATCATTCTAAATAAAATACAATAGCTAATAACTATACAACCATATAAAGTACAGCACACCATAAGATACAATAAAATTCACACAAAAATAAAAGAGTACCTAATAAAATTATTATGTACGATTTGACAATCAAATAAGAGCAGTAAATTGCACAATGAAATAATGAAATAATAGTAAAACAGTGTTGCATTTACAGCCCACTAGTACTTTTACATAATTAAATTAAAATAAAATAAAAGATAGATATAAATACAAATATTAAATATTAAATATATACACAGAGATCATTATCCCACACACAAGAGCCCATCACTGAAGTATTCCTCGATCGAATAGTAGGCCTTAGCAATAAGCAACTGTTTTAGTTTGCTTTTAAATGTTAATAAGGGTTTGTATCTTAATGTAAGGGGCAACTTATTGAATATTTTTACTATTGAGAAATGGACATTTTTCTGCAAATAGGAGAAGTTTGTTTTGTTTTCTAAGAGATCATCCTTCTGCCTTGTGTTATATTCATGATTCCTAGTTAAATCCGTAAAAGATCAGGATTTGTTTTGATAAATGTAGCAGATTCATAAATATAGGTACTAGTCATAGTGAGGATGCCCAGCTCGCTGAATACCTCCCTGCAGCTCTCAGTTTGTTTCATGTTGAAAATGTTTCTTATATATTTCTTTTGAAGGACTGCTATCCTATTGATGTCACTACTACCTCCCCAAAAAATTATGCCATACCTTATTCTTGAATGTACATATGCATAATAAACCTCTATAGCTGACTGTGCTGAAATGTTGGCTGCTGTCACCTTTAGTAAATAGGTATATCGGGCAGTAGCTTTTGCAAGATCATCTATATGGTCCCTCCAGTCCAACTTGTAGTCTAGATGCACACCCAGAAAGGAGGCTGACTTGGCAGCAGTAATCAGCCTTCCATCTCTCTCAAATGTGTTTCCTGTTTCTACTTGCTGGAAGCCAAATTCCAGTAATTGGGTCTTGTTAATATTAAGTGTTAGATTGTTGGCGACAAACCAGTCCTCCAGAGTTTGCATTGCATTATAAACTTCCTGTGCTGCATCCTCATTTTTATTTGTATTGGCGATAATAGTTGTGTCATCTGCAAACTGTACAGTGTGCCACTTTGTTACTTTTGGCAGATCATTTGTATATAATAAATAGAACAGCGGTCCGAGGATTGACCCCCGTGGTACCCCTTTTTTACCGTTCTTAGGTCCGATTTCTGATCATCACCATTCTGATCTGTCTCTATTACACATTGCTTCCTGTTTTGAAGATAGCTGTCAAGAAGTTTGAGGGCAACTCCTCTGATACCAGATCTCTCAAGCTTGGCCAACAACAGTTTGTGTTCGACACTATCAAATGCTTTTGATAGATCAAGGAGCATAGCATAGACGAGTTTTGTTATTTAACATTTTTTTTACTTCGTCCAGAGTTTGATAGATTGCTCGAGTTGTTGATTTTTTTGACCGAAATCCATTTTGGTAGTTTGAAAGGACGCTCTCCCTATCAAAAAACTCGACCATCCTGCTGTTTATTATGTTTTCAAAGATCTTGCTAATGTGGCTTAATAAAGCTATTGGTCTGTAGTTGCTCACATCTCCCTTTTCACCTTTTTTGTAGATTGGTTTGACCTGTGCAATTTTTAATGCTTCTGGGAATATACCACTCGAGAGGGAGAGGTTTACTATGTATGTAAGTATTGGGGCTATAATTTCTGCTGTGTTTTTAAGCAATACTTCATCGTGTCCTACCGATTTTTTGTTTTTTAGACTTAGAATGGTTTTATGCATTTCCTGTATGTTTGTTGGCTTTAGGAAAATTGACTTGTTGATTGTCTCTACTTTGCAAAGTGCCATTTCTTGGCTTGAACTGAGATCTGGGCACATATTTAAAAATGTCTCGTTTATGCCATTTAATATTTCCAATTCCATCCTATTTTTGTCTCCCAGTTGTTGGAGGATATTGCATTAATTTTTTTGCTTTTTGTTAGTCAAACTTCCTACCATATTCCAGACTGTCTTGCATTTTCTTCTATTATCTTTTGCTTGTGCATTTTCTTTGCCTTTTGTACAATCTTTTTAAATATGTTCGCATACATCTTGTACTGCTGAGGTGGTACTTTCCCTTTTCTCATTTCCTCGTATAAGACTCTCTTAGTATTTGAAGATTGACTTTGTATATGGAATGAGGAAATATGACCATGTGTCACAGAAAATTAATGAACTGAGGTGGCTGAGAATAGCGAATAACTTTAAACTACAATTTGTTGTTTTCTTAATAAAGCTTATAAAATCTTCAGTTCCTATTTATCTTAGAGAAAAACTTATATCTCGGAACCTCATACACAACCGAGTTGTTCGCGGTCTCAATCTACTCACAATGCCTCACCACCAGACAATTCTATTTCAGCGCTCTTTCACATATATGGCTGTATCCATTTACAATTCATTACCCCTCGATGTTAAAGTGTGCACCAGCATAAGCTCAGTTAGAAAAAAGTGTAAAGTGTAACTACTCCATGAACAGGCAATTGGTTGAAAAGTAGAACTATAGTGTAACTTGTTTTTGATTTTTGTGCTTTTCTTTTTAATAATAATTCATGATGTGCAATTTCTTCCCAAAATAAAATGTAAGCATGCAATGTGTCGGTATGGTTAGATGTAAGAGTAACCATTGGTTAAATCTCGCCTACCGAACACATGGTGTTGGGTAACTAGTACCTGTACACATACCAAATGAACAAATAAAGACGCTATTTATTTATTTATTTAACAAAGCAGGTGCAAAGCTCTAATTTATAACAAACATAACTGCATTTCTAAGAATGGGAACTTTTATGCTGCTTTGGGAAAGATAAAAAAAAATGCAAAAAACCTATACATGCGAATTTTGGAAACTTGTTCCTACATAAATAGCTGGTTTTCCAATACAGCCAAGCATATGCCGACTGTGTCGCATTCCGCATATATCAATAAAAATGAGTGTCCGCAAAAATGTTAATTCTTCTGTTATTCTAATATATTTTTCTATTATATATAATATTATTATAAACTGTATATTACATAAGTGCACATATGTTGGGGTTTGGAACCTTCGGCAATATGCACTAAAACGGAGTTTTATCCACAATACCGAAACAAAATTATTGCACTTGACGCGCGTTTCGCTAACCATGTTAGCATCATCAGGAGATGATTAAAACTGTTTTAATCATCTCCTGATGATGCTAAAATGGTTAGCGAAACGCGCGTCGAGTACAATAATTTTGTTTCGGTATTGTGGATAAAACTCCGTTTTAGTAATAAATGCAAATAAACAAATTCAAATTCATTTATTGCCTTGTTGGTTCTTACACTTTGGGTCATCAATTATATCCCTATTCCTATTTTGAACAATAAACATTACTTGCTACTTAGAGAACTGTACTTTAAAGAAAGAGAAATATTATACTAGGATTTAAACAAATAAACAGACAAACAAGAGTCAAGATATAAAATTTACAATGTAAAATTCAAAGGACAAGTGTTTAAAAGAAAACACACACATATTTTTGTACAAGAAATCAAATCAATATTATGACCCAACAAAACGACTATTATCAAATGCTAGCAGTAAACACAGACTTGTATCACAAATTAACTAATTTGTGCTTGTATAATTACTGACCTATGTAAATGCCGTACCTGTATTTTAACATGAATAAATAAGTTGAAGTAGAAGTAAAATGTCCGGTATTTACTATTTTTTACACTTGGCAAGGATTTAAAATATTGAACTATGGTTGGTAAATATTTACTTTGAGCAATTTTCGATTTTTGCAAAAAATTTTTATGTGACGTGTAGAAGACAGTATTAGAAGTGTTTTGTGACACGTTCATATTGCGCAAAACACTTTTGACGCCAAAAATTGAAAAATAAAAATCATAAATGAGGCCATTTAGTAAGACATTTAAATGCGAACTCTCCCAATTTGACGTTAATGATGAACATTCTTGATTTTCAAGTAGGTAAATGTCCCAGGGCAGGTGCATGGAATATCAATTATTGAAATTACTTAAATGGAAATGGATGAAGCACTAATGGGTAAAGCGCCGCTGCATTTTTCCAAAAAACGTGGAATCGCTTTGTATAGTCCCCGATTATATTTTCTTTTCTTAATTTTCGCCTCGTCAATTTCTATAATTTTTCTTTTGCCCCCAATGATCTCACTGTGTCTTCATGTCCAGCAAAACCAACCGAAACTAATTGAATCTAACCAAAGCTAACCCAGACTAACCCTAATTAAGCAAAGTAAAGAGCTACGCGCGCTTGTGTTTTCACTAACTCATACTAAGCAAAACCAACCCAGACTAACCAAAACTAACCCAGACAACCCTAATTAACCAAAGTTATTACCCGAACGAAGCAAAACCAACCGAAACTAACCAAAACTAACCAAACTAACCAAAACTAACTATAATTAAGCAAAGTAACACAAAACCATAATTATCCCAAATTAACAAAACGAGCGCGCTACGCGTGGTACTTTCGTAAGTGATCCAAATATACCAAACAAGGGCGCATTTGTCTCTCTCTCTTTGGGTCGTTAAATAGCGAGCGTCTTGCGTAACTCAAAATCGCGAATTATTATTATTATTTATTAATTTAATAAATACAAAGTACTTCTGAATCACCATGTATAAAGTGTTGGTTGAATGTATCCAACAAGATACCGTATTTTAGAACCGAACAGAAATTACACTTGACAACACCTATTCGTAGAATGACAGCTGGCTGAGCCGTGCTAAGCTAACTAGATGATAGATCACATAATTTAAGAAATCGAAATGCTGAAAGCTGAAATAGTGTCATGTTGACGTGCCAGAAATGTTATCAATTTAAAATGCAAAAGAAAACAGTTATATTTTTGGTTTTTAAGAAAAGAAGGTGGTAAAAGTTTTTTTGAGACTACTATTACTTATTCTTGTATCGCTATTACGCCTGCCTTGCTTTTGCTTGCATTTTTCAGATCCGTTTGGACCGTTGCGTTGTGTGCATGAAGAAAGGTGAAATAATGAGTGTGCGAGAGCGAGATAGTATAGGGTGTCCCAATAGGAACTTCGGGATTTTGTTTTTAAATAAAACCAACAATAGTAGAAAAATAATATCTATTTTTATATCAACAAAATGTAGAGGTTTGGGAGTTATGTTTTAAAAATAATATTCCCCAAATTTCCTCCTCTGCTGTTTCTACAGATGACCATCCTTTTCTTAAAATTGTCTGTAACTTTTTGACACAATTGCGGTTCAATTTCACCAATAACTTCGGAAATGTTGTGCTTCAGGTCATTAATCGTCTGCGGATTGTTAGAATAGACTTTGTCCTTGAGGAAGCCCCATAAAAAAAAGTCGAGCGGAGTCATATCACACGATCTAGGCCACTGAACATCACCATTGCGAGAAATTACATGGCCGGGAAAACGTGTTCGTAACAATTCCAAAGTTTCCCTCGCCGTATGACACGTGGCCCCATCTTGTTGAAAGAACATAAACAATATGTTCAGCAAACTTAATTAGTCTATAGTTTTCTAAAAATTCAACATGTTCGTCAGGTATTAAATTCGCACTAAAACGAGGAACGCTGAAATAAGGAACATATATCAATGCAGGTACACTAGAAAGTATCGCGGGAAAATTCTTCTACGGTATAATAAGCCTTAGAAACCAGGAGAGCCTTTACCTCTTTTCGAAATATTTTCAGATTTTGAATTTTTCTAATTTTTAGCGGAAGATGATTAAATATTTTTTTACCGTTGTAGAATATTGAATTTTTAGTTTGTCTGGAATGAGGTATAGGTAAATTAATTTTAAATGTTTGGCGAGTGGAACGCACTGGGGTTGAATCAATTTCATTCTTGAACTTCTTATAGATTAAGCAAGATGTCTCCAGCAAAAACAAACAGGACAAGGTCAAGATCTTATGGGATAGAAATAGCGGTCTACTAGAATCCCTAATTCTGGCCCTGCACATATATTTAATGGCCCTTTTTTGCAGAACAAATATTATGCTAAATAAATGCTGGGAGCAGCAACCCCAAAAGCTTATGCCGTATCTTAAGTGTGACTCAATTAGGGAGAAATATGCAGTCTTTGTAGCAGCGAAATTCAAGTTGTTCGAAATTACCCTAATCGCATAGCAGCTGGAGCCCAATTTTTTGCTTAGGTTAATAATGTGTGATTCAAATTTTAATCTATCATCCATGTATAAACCCAGGAATCTGCTTACTTTTTCATTATTTATCACTTGGTCTCCAACTGTTACTTCATTAAAATTGCATTTAAAAGTAAGAATGTTTGTCTTTTTGATGTTGAGAGATAAAAAGTTGGCATCTGTCCATTTTTTTACCACGACCAGATCATCTTTAACATTTGACTCAAGTTCATTCAAATGTTTGCCTGTCCAAAGTATGGTTGAATCATCCGCAAACAGAGTAAATTTACCCTTTATTGTAATACTTGGTAAATCATTAATATATATTAAAAACAATAGCGGACCAAGGACAGATCCCTGAGGAACTCCTGCTCGAATTTCCAGCTGTTTGGAAGACTTATTTTTAAAACTTACCGTTTGGAGCCGCCCAGATAAATATGATTCAAACCACTCCAAAGCCTTTCCCCTTATCCCATACTTTTCGAGCTTGAGCAAGAGAACTTTATGATCCACACAGTCGAATGCCTTCGACAAGTCGCAGAAAACCGCCGCGGCTACCTCACTATCATTTAGACTAAAATATAAACTTTCAAGAAATGAAAAAATGGCGTCATTTGTGCTTTTTGATTCCTGAAAACCAAATTGTTCTGTGCACATTAAATTATATTTATTTAGAAAAGAAAGTAACCGATTTTTCACTAGTCTCTCAACTATTTTCGAAAGAGCAGGTAATAAAGATATTGGCCTAAAATTGGAAGGACAATTTGAGTCGCCTCCCTTATATAAGGGTATCACAGTCGCTATTTTTAAAAACGAAGGGAAAATTCCAGATAGAAACGAGTGATTTATACACTCCGCAAGTACTGCTAAAGCATTATCAGGCAGACTCAAGAAAGCCCTGAGAGACAGCCCATCACATCCTGTGGCCTTTTTATTCTTCAATGTGGAGAATGTATTTTTTATTTCACTCATATTTGTCGGTGCTAGAAAAAACGACTGAGAAACATCAATATTTTGCAAAAACTGTCCAAAATCATGGTTTGAATTTATTCTAGAGTTTAAATTTTTTGCCACAGAGCAATAAAATTCATTAATTTTATGACAATCCAAATCCGAGTTAACAGTTGTGGTTTTGTTTTTGTCTCTCAAGTTGTTAACAATTTCCCAAACTTCCTTCTGTTTATTTACCGAGTTTTGTATACGATTATTAAAGTATTGCTGCTTAGCAGATTTAATAGTTTTCCTAAATGTTTTACGATAATTATTAAAATAAAGCACAAACCAAGCTTTATCTAAAGCAAATTTTCTAATATAATGCAAGGCGCGCATATTTATGGTGATATTTTTAAACCCCTAGAAAACCATGGTTTTTTAATTTTATTGTTACACACAAATGTACGGAGGGGAAATGAATCATTAAAAATTTTGTACAAAAGGGAATGAAATTCCTTCAACGGTGCCTCAGCATTTAGAACCTCTGACCAGTCAGCATTCTTACATGTCATTGAAAACCTATTATGATTTTTTCTCGTAAACAATCTGCGTTGTTGTTTCGCAAGCTCAACATTACTTAGACTAAACAAGAAATTACACACAATTGCCTCATGATCAGACAATCCCGCATTGATAGTATCACAATCAATATTTACACTGTCAAAGCTACTGCAGATATAGTCCAACCGTGTGGCGGAATTTGATGTGATACGTGTAGGCGACTCTACATGCAGTTTTAGATTAAAAGTATTCAACATTGCTATCAATGATTGAGATGAAGGGGAAGCTGTATCAAGAAAGTTTATGTTAAAATCCCCTGTCAATATTGTTATTGCATGTAGAGGCAGCCGTGATAAGAGAAGTTCCAACCTATAAATAAAAGTCTTTTCGTCACTAGTGGGTGGTCTATAAATACACAAAATATAAAAATCAAAGGCGGGACAACACACCATTGAGAATTCAAACTCACTCTCCACAATCATATCATTAAACTTATTAAAGTTAGCAAACATCAAAAATTCTAGCATTTTTCTGTGAGCAAATATCAATGTCCCACCATGAACAGTGTTAGATCGGCAATATCTCGATAACAAGACATAGTCGTTCAAAAAAATTGGTTCATCCTCCTTAAGCCAATGTTCTGTGAGGAGAACAAAATGTGGATAGTGAATATTATTGAGGAAAAGGTTAAGCTCATCAATTTTATTTCGTACAGATTGTATATTCAACAACATCAAAGAGAATTTTGAACCATGTGATGTAGTTCTAAAAAATCATTCACACCTACTCCCGGTTTCGCGTCTGTTACAGGTAAATTTTTTTCTGATTTGTTGCCCAAGCTGTCAAGTATATCACCCGAGCAAGAAGCTAAAGGAACTGCTCTAATAACAATACGTGATTCCAGTGAGTAATCACAAATGTAAGAAATGAGCACTTTACATAATGACACATTATTATACCTATAACCGCGCTCAGCACGATAATTCTCTACCACCCGAACAGACATATTAAAATTTTTTATTACAAATTCAGACAGACATCTTTGAAACTCTTCACAGAGATCCATGTTTACAATCTTATAATCATGTTTATAACAAAAAATTAGATTTGTAAATCAACCCACAGCCAACAAAGTAAAAAGATCATTAGGTTTAAAAAAACTTATCCTATTTATATCTAACATTACTACAATGAAATCCCTATGATTAAAAGAAGTAGCCAACTTAAAGATGTTTTGAGCCAATTCTTTTAGGGGCGCACCTGACATTACCATGCCATTTAAATCAAATAATTTACTGTTCAAAGTCTTTCTTAGGTAAATTGAGTAGTTTCTGGCACTACTGTCCCCATAGACCAGAATTTTTCTTTTTGTTGTAGTATTGTTCGCCACGTTGTTGTCAATAGAGTTATGAATTGAGTTGTTAATAGAGTTATGAATTGAGTTATCAGAGCTATTAATATTGGGAGAGAATGCTAGCTTTTCAGCGGTATTAATTTTTCTGCTCTCTTTTGGGAGATTACTGCAGGAAACACTTTCCTTTCTCCTTTTACTGTGCTCATTCCCCGGTTGTTCCAATGTATTTTTATGAGAATGTAGCTTCCGAAGTTCATCTTTAAGTCTACCAATCTCCAAAAAGTAAGCCTGATTTTCCTTTTTCTAATGTTCTGATTGAGGATATCATATTTTTATTGAGAATGTTCAATTCCTTAATGTCATTTTGAAAACAGGATTGTTTTTCATCGCAGGCCAATATTGTATCCTCCAAAGATGTCTTTTGATTTGAGATAATGGTAAGCTCGTTTCGTATGGTTAACAGTTCCTCCCGTTTTTTATTTAATGCTTCCACCATTTTCCTCTCTGTGTCATAAACTTCGTCCTCAAAATCTTGGGTCTTTTTTCGTTGTTTTTTAAGTGATTTTTCTCTTTCTTTTATGCTTAGTTTCAATTCAGCTATCTCATCTTGAAGAGTAACTATCATTTCGTCCTTTTCTTGCTTAATGATTTCCATTTTATCGTTCGTTTTTTGTAGTTGGTGTTTAAGGTCGTGGTTTTGACTTCGCAAATTATCGATTTCTCCATTGACTTGTATAAGTTGTGGGTTATCAGCGACAGCAGGTTTTTTGCACGAATCGGAACAATAAATTTTGTGATTCCCTAGTTTTACATGATTTTTGAAATCACGATCTATGCAGCTTGGATGAAATATATTAAGACAAACAATACAACACAAATTGAAGGTGATTGTTTGTGTGCTGTACATAATAGTTTACAGAGCCAGATTAAAGAAATTTATGTGAGTGAAACTCTATTTTATTTGGGGGGGATGCAATCCGAAGTGTGATGTACTACACTTCTATAGGTCAGTTGCATGCTTAGGTAACACCAAAATTTAAAAAGTAATCTGACATGTCATCTAAAAAATAACCCGATCCAGCTGGTACAATATCCAGTAATGCAGCAGACATGGCAACCCTACCTAATTGTATTCTAAGACTTTTCGTATATTTTCTTTTTGTAAAGAATGCAGGAATGACCTACTTTTGTTTACGATGTAGCTAGTTGACTGGCATACATTTAAATTTGGCTATGTTCGAAGAGTTTTATCAACATCAAAAAATGTGTTATTCTGTTTCTTACCACTCTAATATATCAGATGATAATGGTTCAGCACTAACATAGGGAATCGGATCTCTTTTCAGTCGCAAATAATCTTGCCTCAGCCTGGACGTCGCTCCTCTAGTGGCACTGTTATACTTTCGTGACATTGCATGTAGTATTTTTTTTCAAATTAATGGTTTGTTTTTATATATTATATGGTTCTCGGTTTCGCCCATATTTATTTAACACGAAACGATAGCAAGAACACTCATTTTCTTCTCAATCTAGGACAGGAATATGAACAAGAAAGCAACAATCATAAACTAGTCATCAAAAATCAGAAGGTACGACCACGGCACATATACTAATATAATAATAATAATATAATTCATTGACGTTTTAACGTCAAATTATTTATAATGAGTGTCTCAAGGTAAAAGCGTCTTCAGCGCCTTTTAGTGTAGGTGGCGTTGACTCGACCGATTTCATTCGATGTCTCCGCGATGCAATCAATTTGTAGCTTGAGCCGTCGCGTCGTGGTCCAGAGGTTTAGATGGTTAGGTCTCAATTCTGTGGCTATCGGCGGAGGCTCGAGTTCAAATCCCTTTGTTTTTTTTTATCTCGTGACAGTAATTGTTTTCGCTGCCGTCAAAGTCGTATGTCGTATGTCGGATACAGACGTCAAATTCATTCGAATGTGAATATATTCGCGGAAACACATGCAAGCTGTTTTATATATATATTACAATAAGTAATATTTCACTTTTCGCATGGCCCTCCGCTTGAAACGGGGGCTCAAGAAAAGGAAACTAACCAGGGGCTAACCCAAGACATACCCAATATCAAGATAAAACTGTTTGCTAACCAAAACTAACCCAAGACACACCCAAAATCAAGGAAAAAAACTGTTTAGAAACTTATCCGTAAAAAAAGCCTCGGGGTTTGAACCCGGGCCGCCGCCGATAGTCGCTGAATTGAGACCTAACCATCTAAACCTCTAGACCACGATGCTTCATGCTACAAATTGATTACATCGAATGGGATCGCTCGAGTCAACGCCACCTACACTAGATGACGCTGTAGCACGGCCACCTAGGTGGCCGTGGATAGAGACGCTTTTACCACGGCACGTCGTTATATGTGCCGTGCTTTTACCTTGATGGCAGCCAAAACAATTACTGTCGCGAGATACTCATAATTTGAAGTCTGCATATATTGGACAGGTTAACTACAAATCTATTACTATTTACAGGTATGACATCTAGTACATTTTCCTAGAAAACTATTACAATTTCCTGGAGCTTCTGGTACAATTATAACTTATGTCGAGAACAACACTGTAACCGCTAGCGAGATTTCACTGTTCAGTGCACTTGTCTTCGCGATGATACGAGTTGTTTCTAATTCAGCGATGGGGTCTGGGGCTGCATGGTTGGCCTTTACTTCGGCGACTCGGGTTCAAATCCCGTCCGTTTTGTTTTTTTTTTAAGTAAACAGTTTTTCTCTTGATTTTTGGGTATGGCTTGGGTTAGCACTTGGTTAGTTTCGTTTTCTTGATCCCCGGAGCGAGCGGAAGGCCATATACTAAAGGTGTTTTTCTTTCACCTACACCAACTGCACTTGGTGTACGTCAGTGTTTCTCCACCAAATAATCGTGCAGCAGCGAAAGAAAAAGCCATCTCACCGTTGTGATCACAAAGTATTATTGCCTTTTCATGATTTTCTTACAAAATTGTCTTGGGCCTTGGGCAGCAACAGCTTAGCAAAAATTGTAGGTTAAGTTTTGATTTGTTTACAATTTTTTCGCCAGTTCGCCATTGTCCCACCATCCTACACCAACTTACACCAACAAAATAGTAGGTGGAGAAAGTGCTGCACTAAATGACACTCAGTGCAAGTGCACCGGAGAAAGAAATAGGGTTGGTACAAAAGGTGTACTTAGTGCAGGTGAAAGAAAAACACCTTAAGTATAAAACTTGCTAATTGCAGGTCTTTAAATCGCATGCATTGACAAGTGCACTACGAACTGAAATATCGCTAGCCCTAGCCGCTATTTAAAAAAGTACTTTTTGCACTTGCAGCGTACAGGAAATCCAAATACGGAACCCTGTTTAAAAGGTCAAATAGGTTCAGTGTTGCCAAAACTCACGATTAATCGTGAGATTACACGATTTTGGAAAATATCTTACGATTTCACGAATCACGTAACGTTTCTCACGATTTTTTTCATTTTACTTCAAATTTTATAAACTCTCCAAAAAAATAATGTTTTTTCATTCATAACAAACGTCACAAATATATTAGGATAAGCGCAAATTAGGTTAAGCGTTAAGACTCTCGCTGCCACTGGATTAATTTAATTGAAATTCGGGGAAGTCCCGAACATCGAACATTGAACATTGCTATTATCAGTTCCGTGGATTCGCGCGGGCTGCCAGGCGCTTTGCCTTTTATTGTATCAATGCATCATAGGCATAGGCGAGTGCCTTTGCTTGGAGTTAGTTCCTATTGCGGTATTTGTTTATTTTAATTTTATACGGTATTGCTTATTAACAGTAGTGAATTGTTTTATTAAAGCCTAAGATTATGTCCGATAGTGAAGAAACTGTTCATGAATCTCCCCCTCATAAAAAAATCCCTTATCAAGAAAAATATAAAACTGACTGGGAAAAGGAATGGAAATAGGCCACGTCTAGTACAAAAGGTCCTCTTTATGCATGGTATTGTGTTTATTTTTTATACAAATAAGTTTTTTTATTTACTAGAGATTTTTAAAAACATTTTAGGTTTAAAATCTGTGTTAGCGATATTTTTAATATCTAGAGGAAAAGGCGAGCTTAAAAAGCACGAAAATACCGCAGAAAATACTAACTTAAAATCGGCTGTAAAGGTGCAACCGTCACTTGAACGTTATTTTAATCTCTTTTTAGGACTTTTTAAAATCTCACGATTTCTCACGATTTTTAATATAAAATTTTCACGAATTATCTTGGAACATTTTGGCAACACTGAATAGGTTATCTTATCATTGGAGTATATATTAAATATTTCAATATTTTCATTTCATTTTATTTTTGTGAAGTTACTGGGAAATACTTTTATTGCAACATTTAACAATTTACTGCGGACACAAAGTTTTTACTTTACTTAGCAGTGTAGCGATATTTAATTTGTGTATTTTAAGATGTCTTGGTACTCTTCAGTAGAACTGGGTCCACCAATTGAAGTTTTTCAATTGACTAAACAATTTAGTGAAGATGATTTTCCACAGAAAGTCAATCTAGGTGTTGGAGGTAAGTTGGCTATCCCATGTCCCATGACACTTCTAAAATCATCAAAGTATTGATATTTTTCTTGGTTTACTTGCTGACTACCAACAGTACTAGGTTGGCCAGAAATGTTTAGAGGCAAAAGAGTATATACAAGAAACCATAAAGCCATAACCAAAGTAATGTCGTGAATGGCACAAACAGAATGCCCCGGAGGGCCCCTACTAGAGGCAAAATGTTTTTGGGGTGCCATGCCCAATTTTCACCCAAAAGTTAAAAAAACAAAAAGGTCGGGGGGCCCTTTGCGATAAATTAATAGGGCTCAACTGGAAAATTTATGGGAACTATGCCCAACCTAAACTTTGTTAATAGTAATTATTACTACCGTTATTTTTTTTTCACTTTGCTGAATATTAATACATGCACACTGTATGGCACACTAAACTTTTAATAACCGGTGTTCCCAAAGTTAAGCAGTTAAGCCCAAAGAAATTGAGATCAAATACTAATATAAATCAAAAATATAATAACTTAAACTCACGTAAGCAATAGAATTAATGTTTTAAATAAAAGTCGTTAATGTGATTAAATATAAACAAATCTGACTTTTTATGATGGAAATTCTGGCTCTTGGAAAAAACAGTATATAGTATTTGATGTTCAAGAAGAGTAGGTATAATACTCTTAAGAAGAGTATATCTGGTCAGCCTAAGTAACAGTACTTCCTGTCATAGTTAGTGAGATGAGAGTGCTGAGGCAGGTATTAATACAAATATTTTATTGGTGCTAATATACAAAAGTATTTACACAAGTGAGCAGATCAAAAATAATCTTATAATCTAAACCATAAAACATTAAGACAATCTGAAAACAAATTATTGAAGTAAAATAAAAAAACAGACGTATACTCAAAGATACACATTAAAAGTAACAGTATCCATGTCAACTACTAAAATGGGATAAAATTACAAAATTTTTAGGGCTAAACAGAGAAATAAAAAAAGCAAAAAAGAAACATTAATTTACATCTAAAAGGCATACTGCAAAAATTCCTCATGACTGTAGAAGGCTCTCTTTATATATGTTAAATGAGAGACCTCTTAAGTTATCAGGAAGCTTATTGTAAAATATTATGCATAAGCAGCCTGTACTATCCCTACACCTTTTGAGTCGGTGGGAGCTAACTAAATGGCATCCCTGTCTGGTAATATATGTGTGTACCTGTTCATGTGTCTAATATGAAGCCATATTCTTTTTGACGTAAAGAAGACTCTCATAGATAAATAATGATGATAAACATTATTTGGAGGGCAACAAAAGATTGCCTACAGTCCTCTCTCTATGAAAGACTGGCAAGCACGCGAATTGCACGATGCTGCAGACTAAAAACTCTCTTGCCACCTGGACTGTGACCCTACACAATGATGGCCAGTGGCAGATTTAAGGTGACGCAGACGACGCACTCTGCGTCAGGCCCCTAGATCTCAGGGGTCCCGACGAGAAGCAAAATATCATAAAAATATAACTTTCACACAACTGATTCCACATCCCAGTAAATAAAACTACATGACAAGAATGAGGAGGGGCCCAGTGGCGTAGCTACCGGGTGGGCCTGAAGGGGCAAGGTCCCACAACGCCAAAGGGAAAATAGCCGCTCCGAATCTATAATATGCTCATGCTTAACGATGGTCATGAGCTTAATTTTCAATTAATTAAATTATAATTCAATTAAATACGATAATAATTATTAATAACAGACAATCAAGCGGGGAAGAATGCTGTTAATTATTCTGTTTGTCGTGTTTGTTGTTAA
>MU187341.1:28798-76157 GCA_016904865.1 Pissodes strobi | reverse complement strand
TCAAGTGTTGCCGAGCATGCTTTTGATAATAATCATAGAATAACAATAAAAAATTTAATTAATTCATAATATAACTGATAGAAGATTATTAGACGCATATGAAAGTATGGAAATTATTAAATGTAAGAATAGTTTAAATAGAGATAGAGGGCCTATTCCGTATAGTCCATTGTATTGGTTAATCCAGCGTGACTAGTGGGATTCCAGGATTGGTCCTTTTTAGTTCCGCTTGATTGAGCAAACAGTAGTATAAAAGGGAGTTAGGTAGATTTAAATTTTAGTTTTAATCATCTCCTGATGATGCTAACATGGTTAGCGAAACGCGCGTCGAGTGCAAAAATTCTGTTTCGGTATTGTGGATAAAGCTCAGTTTTAGTTAATCAATGAGAATAAAAGAAATAATAATTGTGCAAATTATGTCAATAACAATATCAAAATATATACACACGTTATGCCATCAAATATGAATTATCAATGAAAATAGGGGAAATATTTATGCAAATTATGTTAATAACAATATCAAAATATATACACATGTTAGGCCATCAAATATAAATTATCAATGAGAATAAATGAAATATTTGTGCAAATTAGGTTTATAACAATATCAAAATATATACACATGTTGTGCCATCAAATATGAATTATCAATGAGTATAAAATATATAATGGAACAAATTATGATAATATCAATATTATAAGTTTCATTTTACCGACTTGTAATGACATAATATTGCAACACAGAAGCAAAACAATTCACCAAAATAAACTGTACACTCCGCTAACTTCTGACTCTCTATTTTTCATTCTCCAGCAATCCCTTTCGGATCTTCTCCAAAAAATCTCGCAAAAACTCGACTTCAATTTATGACTTGTTTTTATCTTTTACATGTATAAGGGGTGTCTCAAAATACACACATATATAGGGTGTCTTAAAAATTAATTTATTAGGTCTAATGAAATAGTATTTTAAAGATGTGGGTTATCTCAACTTTTCTCCAAGTATGCAAATAGCTAGAACCGTTCCGGAAGCACCACTAAATTCATAATGGAATTTTCAAGAATTTTATTTTATTTTACAAGCTTTTATTTACTTTCACCTGTGGGTCTGTCTGTCTGTAATCAAATCTGGCAAGCTGAAATAGAACTACTTCTAAATGTCCGATTGACTTGAAATTTGGTACACTTTTATAGTTCCGATCACAATACAGTATTATAATGTTGTTAAGTTTGCACCTCCCCCACTTTCAGGGGTAGGGGAGGGGGCACTACCTAAAGTATGTCCGATTTCGTTTAAAATTGGTACATGGGGGTTTTTGGGGACAAGGAATATGAATTTTCTATCAGATTTTGAAAATTCAAAATGGCGGATTCAACATGGCTGATATTGGGATAAATGTTGCAAGTCAATTTTAGCTGACTTCTACATATCCAATTGGCTTCAAATTTGGTATGCGTTTGTAGTTCAAATGAAAATATTAAACTATGGTCTTGCTTACACTACCCCCCCCCCTTTCAATGGTAGGGTAGGGTAGGGGGGCACTACTTAAAGTATGTCCGATTTCGTTTAAAATTGTTATATGGGGGTTTTTGGGGGGCAAGGAATTTGATTTTTTTATCAGATTTTGAAAATTTAACATGGCGGATTTAACATGGCCGATTTTGGGTTAAATGTTGCAAGTCAATTTTACCTGGCATATGGCTTCAAATTTGGGATGCGTTTGTAGTTCAAATGAATATATAAAACTATGGTCTTGCTTACACTCCCCCCTCTTTTTGAAGGGTAGGGTAGGGAAGCACTACTTAAAGTATGTCCGATTTCGTTTAAAATTTGTATATGGGATTTTTGGGGACAAGGAATTTGAATTTTTTATCAGATTTTGAAAATTTAAAATGGCGGATTCAACATGGCCGATTTTGGGTTAAATGTTTGAAGTCAATTTTAGCTGACTTCTACATATCCAATTGGCTTCAAATTTGGGATGCGTTTGTAGTTCAAATGAAAATATAAAACTATGGTGTTGCCATTGTTTATTCTGATGAAGACAGTGGTGTTGCTAACACTTCCCACCTCCCTTTAAAGGTTACTGGTGAAGGCACTACTTAAAGAATGTCCGATTTGGTTTAAAAATGGTATTAGGGGGTTTTTAGGGACAAGGAATATAATTTTTTATCAGATATTGTAAATTCAAAATGGCTGATTCAAAATGGCTTTTAGTATATACTACGAATCTATGTTTTATAAATAAAAATATAATATTTACTAAATTTGTGATTTTGCTATACCATAATACCTACTAAAAAGTAAAAAATAAATAAAAGCAAAAATAAATTTTTAAAAACATGCTTTTATTTAAATGCACTAAAGAGAAGAAAATAAATTTTGAAGTAAATCAAACCCATTATTTGGTTACATTAAACATTTTTATATGATATAAAAACTTGTCGAGAGAAATTTAAACAGGAAAATCTCGCGACAAGCTTTTATATCATATAAAAATGTTCAATGTAACAAAATAATGGGTTTGATTTACTTCAAAATTTATTTTCTTCTTTTTAGTGTATTTAAATAAAAGTTTGTTTCTATAAATTTATTTTTTGACTTTTATTTATTAACCATTTCGTGATTTCGTGATCTTAAATTACAAATATCCATAAATATGCATTTTAATTCTGTATTCGGTAATTTTCTCGGATCAGGTCATTATTCTATTAAGAATTAGTTCTTGTTTACCAGTCTAATTAACTATAAGCGTTATATTATATCTCAATCAAAATGAAACCACCCCCATAGTTAAACCTACAAATAAAATCACAAATTTAACCATTTAATGATTTTATCAACTAATCATGTTTAAGTGTCATGTGGTTTTGCTAAAACTTGAAGTTGAACAGGAGTTTGCGGTTATGACTTGTCTGCTTGCTGCATCGTTAAGCAAAATGTTATATAGTGTCTACGACAGGAGTTTTGAAACTTTCAGAATTTGATTAGAGAGTAAATGAGCAATAAAATGCCATACATGTTTATTTTCGAAGTTAAATAATTTGACTAAAATATAAACTAATATTTATTCGCGATACTGCTTACAATGGTAGTTGATATTTGGTACGTTGATCTGGAATATCCAGAAGGTCAGAACACGATTTTCCAGGTACCTCTAGTTATCACTGTTGCACACATTCTGAAATAATCACCTTGTGTTTTGTATGGTCAATAACAAATAGCACATATTATGAGCGTTTATCAAAATAGCGCCAGCAAAAATAGTGTGCAACAAAATAGCACTTTATAAAAATAGCGCCTAATCAAAATAGGGACATACTGAAAATGACAATATTGCCATGATTTAGATAGAAATTCTTGAGGGTTAGGAGCGCTGGAACACCAGAAGAGCGGATAAGATTAGGGTACTGCAGTTAAACCTCCATCATGCTAAGTTGTCCAGCGCTATGGCATGTAGAAGGTTTGACAAAGACGATTTTTTACCTGGTTTTCTTACAAGAGCCCCGGTTATACGGGTATCAGGCCTAAAACCCAACCAAGGTAAATTACTATATACAGTAGGTAACATGAAACTCTGCGCATGTATTGCTTCTAGTGATAGAGTCAAATGTACACTGATAACGGTGCTTTGCAACAGTGATATTACAGGTCTTCTAACTACGCCGAGAGAGCTGGTTAATGGTTCCGCGTTGTTCCCAGGTAAGGGGGCATTGTCCACTACCGATACTCGGCAAAGAAATCGCATACGATGCAAGGGCAAATCTCTACCTTATCGTAGGATGTGATGCAAATGCTCACCATACCTTATTAGTGATAGCCAATGTAGGTAGTGAACGAATTTTTGTCACATCGACTAGTTAAGAAATTCTTAACAATTGCGTTATTCCTCTAATATTAAACCATAAATTTTTGGATTTCCGAAAAATGAATAAAGCAAGTTTAGCGTACAAGTTTGTCAAAAGAAATATCAATGATTGCTTTACAAATACTTCAGATTGACACAGGATCAATTTTATAGAGTATTATCTAAAACTGGGAAGCGCATTCAGAAGCTATCAGTCTTAAGGTGCGTCCAGACCTGTGATAAGACCCCGTATCGTGACACCGCCGCGAACCTCGTCGCGTACAGTCTGGACGGTACTCCGTAACCGCAGCGCGTGACATCGCCGCGTTTACCGCGTGTCATCAGTCCGTTCCATGTCCTGTCGGTCTTTTAGCGTCGCATCAAAGGGATGATACGCCGCTTGGTTCGGTAAGTCTGGACGGGACCGCGTATCATCAGAACGTTTTGCATATTTAATACCAGTGTAGCGGCTATTTTGTTTCGAATTAGTATTTGTTTTTTTAATATCAAGATGGAATGAGGACAGGAGACAACGTTAACATTTATAGAATTACGCAATAAATGATCTATAACTATGTACGCTGCTGCTGCAACGTCCATTATGACCGACTGTTTTTAATTTAAATGAGCGGAACGCTGTGAACGGGACTATGATACGCGACGATGACACGCGAGGATGGTAGGCGACGATGACACGCATCGAAGTTCGCCTCGTCGTGAATATGTTCGCGACGCTGTCACGTCACGGGGTAATGTCACAAGTCTGGACGCACCTTTGATCAGTCTTAAAGAAAGGCTAGGCTGGTGGTATGTATAAGATAAGAACATAGCTAAGAAACATCCTCAAATCAAAAATAAATAATACTTTAAAAAACTAAAAAACACTCTTTCATACCAGATCGCATTAAAAAGTAAAAAATAATTTTAATTAATAAAATAAATTTCATAAGAGTAAATGGATAAACAAAAAAAACGTTGTCATAAAAAGGCGTGCATGAGGTGATCTACATATATTTTTTACATATTTCATTAGTATCTTATTCTAAAAGTACCTTGAGTTAGTATAAAGCACCCCACTTTTTATATTTAAAACTATTTTTTACATTTAGTTCGATCTGCAATAAATCGTGTTTTTTGGTTTATTAAACTATTGTTTATTTTATACTTTTTCGTACATTCAAAGCGTTTTCTTAAGTTTTTTAGTCGTAGGTAAAACAAAATTTTGCGATTATTCCTCTGTAGTTGTGCCCACTCTTAGATCAGACAAAATTGAAAATAGTCTTGTTAAACTATATGTTGATATTCGCGTATAAATATTTAACTGTTGCTGCTAGACCATTGCTTATCAATTTCAAGTAAATAATTTATAAGAACAGATGAGGCTGTTTCAGGTCTATTGGTTTCCTCACCTTAGAAGAGAAATGAGCTAACATTTTTTGGGAGATAATGTAATGTTCTTATAGAAGAGTGCACATTTCTCCGCTTTCGAAGGTTTTCAGCTTTATTTTCATGAATGTCATTATCTTCAGTAGCGCTATACTCTATAGATTCTCCTCAATCATTAGTGTCTCCTCCATCGTTAGTTTCTCCTCTTTCATTGTTTTCTTCATCAGCGCTTTCTGGATCACCGATGTTGTTTTTAGTTTCCCTCTCCTTGAAATAAGGGTTTATGCAAGACAATCTTCATACTTCCATTTTTTTGTACTATTGGCTGCTTGTCCGCTTTTTGTGATTTTCTTTTTCAACGTTTATCTTAACTAGTCCCGCAAATAGATCCATCTAGCTTTTCATGTTGACTCTAAAAGTAAAATAGAACCAAAACACTTTTCTTTCAGATTTTTAGCAGCTGGAGACTCGTTTTAGACTATATCATTTAGTTATCGTCAAAGAAGTGTGCCAAGCTATAATTGATAACTTATTAACAGAAGTATAGCCAACCTCACACAGAAAATATTGGGATAGAATTGCTGCCGAGGTTTGTAGAATGCGGAACTTTCCAAATTGTTTAGGAGCGCTGGACGGCAAGCATGTGGAAATTTTTGAACCTCCAAATAGCAGCTTAATGCACTTTCCGATAGTTTTATTGGCTTTAGTAGACGCCAATTATAAGTTTATTGCAGATCCACTGCAATAAATTGGATCCTATGGAAATAACAGTGATGTAAGAATTTTTGCTAACTCAAATTTTGGAAAAGCGTTACAATAAAATAGAATGAATGTTCCGAAAGATAAAAATCTTCCTGGAATTGAAAATTGCGCACCGTATGTAATTGTCAGAGATGAGGTTTTTCCTCTCAAGACTTATTTGCTTAGACCTTATCCTGCATCTGTAATAAATAAGGCTCGAGTGTAAGAATGTTTAAATTACAGATTATTGCGAGCTGGACGAGTTTCTCAAAATGGGTTTGGAAATTTAGCTCAAAACTTTAGAATCGATTTCAGAAGTATAAATTCTCTTCCGTAGAACGTGGACAACATAATACTTACGACCTGCATTTTGCATAACTATATTAAGGATAACATATTGCTCGACATATGGAGCCTCCAGAAGGGGAACCAAATTGGAGAATTGAATAGCGATGTTCTCATATGCATGCGCCGCGCAGTCACGAAACGTCACGATCCCGGACCGTCAAGATTTCTTGTGATGAATAGTTTGACGTGCTGTTGCCGGTCCGTTTCTGCATATCTCTAGTATACACCTACGTATATGCTATATAGGTAATCCAGTTCCAGTCCTGCCAGCCGCCACCCAATCAAGCGCGTGCGTATTCCCCTCCTGTCGCCGCTGACGTACTCTTCGTTCTCTTCTCACGCAATTGCAACTTTCGTAACGCTCGAAAATTGTCGCCCTCTCAGCAAAAAAGTTTCACTTCAATAAATCCACATCTGTGACATATATTCCAGGCTTGTATAATACTATGACAAATACACATAATATGACAGAGGGTGAAAGTCAACTACCTCCCTAAGATAGGAGATCATAGTCATAGATATTTCAATTTCATTCCTCATTAAGTAGATTGTATGTTCTATTGATTTCACCTACAACCAGCATCATGTATTCGAGAATTATCCTCCTACCGTATGTCGAACATTCGCTCACGGTGAAATAGAAATGTAGAAATTCAATTTGACGGTCTGGTTTAGATAGATGTTGCGGTTCTCTGATTAAGAAATACTCTTTACATTCGGGGTCGAGTTTTGCAGTAAAGGAATTCGCTAATTAATTAGAACAAGTATATTTAGGTTTTTTCGGTTACGAAGCAGTGGCGGCTCGCGGCTTTGAAAAGTGGGGAAGAGCTACCGACATCGACAGAAGGAACAGCGCCGCAGGTGAAAAATTTTTGGGGTCCACGCCCAAACTGCCAAAATTATTTAATAATTATTACCGGTATTTTTTAGGTAAAGCATCAAAAAATAAAATATATTCATATTGTATTTGCAACAAAATGATTTGTTGCAAATCACATGTCCAGGAAAATCACATTTAAACTAGAATATATAGAACATATCTCTTGTATAATACTATAATGGATCAACCGTGGAGTGTAAATAAAAAATAATTCCAAGAATTCACGGCGGAATGTCCCCTAATAAACTCGCAATAAACGAAACAACGTGCTTTCGCGTTGGTCTGAGAAAGGAAGTGCTACACGCCAGCTCTTCCAATCATTGCAAACCAAACAAATGTACGAGCATTACGACGTCATCGTTGTCATGGCAACCAACTAGTTGCGCTTATACTTTTGATGACTCGACGGCTCTCGAGCGAAGCCTCTTCCTTAAAGGTCTACACAAAGGATAATGAGATTGTCACTGCTATCGGCGCGTACGCGAAAAGAAATAGACATTTTCAAGTGGGTTCACCTCTGTTTTATTCGATAGTGGTGTTAACGGGGAACGTGCAGGTGGCGAGATTCTTGTTCTTGTTTCATGAAGCTTTGATTTTAATATTGAAAATAATTGAATTATTAGTTATTAGGGGGGTAACGGGAAACAGATTATGCCTAAACTAAGAAAATTTTATCATTGTATCTTAAAATAGATTATTATTTTACTGATGAATGAATTAATTGTATTTTTTTAAATTACATTTTCTTGAGGAAGTGGCACTTCCCCTACTTCCGCTGAATAGCCGCCACTGTTACGAAGAGAGCAAACTTGCGCAATATGCACTAAAATATGATTTTCAAATGACTTCCCTTTTCAATTAACAGGAGAATAAAAATAGTTCCAAAAATGTAATCTTGTGAAGTTTGAATATGACCTTTCTCAATTGATATTTGTTCTTTTTGAGAATATGTTGTTCCTTTTCCAATGACAAGTAATACTGATGATGGTTTAGGTCGAAAGCGCTCTGTTATGCTTTTATAGAAAGATGTAATTTTTTACACGGAATAGATAAGTTTTTCATTAAGTATATTTCGTCCATGCACCCAGCCTTTACTCTACATTTAATTACATTAAACATGTGACGATTGACAGATAATAATGATTTTCTTCTTATGCACGTACAGGGTGGCCAACTAAGAATGCGAGGTACTGTATCTGGGAAACTATCCATCGTAGAGACTTGCGGCAAAAAATTTAATTACTAAAATGATCAAGAGAAAAACCTGAAAAATATTTTCAAGTTTCTAAAATGACCACTAGGGGGCGTAACTGCAATCTTGAATCTAAAAAAGTGATGTTTCTTTGAATTCCGCTATATTAACTTAATAAAAAAATCCCCATATTTGAAGTTGAGCATAATGTAAAACTTTTTTGTTCAATGCTTTTTGCTGTATCTTTAAAAATAAAGTGATGGGGGGTATTCAATTTTTTTTAAATAACACCCTGTATCTGCGAAACGGCTAAGCCGATTTTAACAAACTTGGGTTAGTTCAAAGGAGCTATTCTTGGGCTACAAATGTTGTATTATTTAAAGTTTCGTTAGTTTCACATGTCGCCGCTAGAGGGCTCTTTTCTACATTCCGACAGAAATGGTTAATTTAATGCATTGATATGATTTTTTCCCATGAAAAAGTATCTAAATAATGACTTAACAAGCTCGCGAAAACCGCATCTCGATATCTTGTTCCTAACCCAAAATATAGGCAAAAAAATTTATTACTTACGAAAATCCCTTAATTTCTTTTTTTTACTATATTTATCTCGATTTTTCTCTTTTATAAAAGTTGTGGCCCTGAAAAGGACCGATTTAAAAAAGGAAGCACTAAAACTGAGCTTTATCCACAATACCGAAACAAAATTTTTGCATTCGACGCACGTTTCGCTAACCATGTTAGCATCATCAAGAGATGATTAAAACTAAAATTAAAATCTACCTAACTCCCTTTTATACTACCGTTTGCTCAACCAAGCGGAACTAAGAAGGACCAATCCTGGAATCCCACTAGTCATGCTGGATTAACTAATGCAATGGACTATACGGAATAGGCCCAATATCTCTATTTAAACTATTCTTACATTTCATAATTTCCATACTTTCATATGCGTCTAATAATCTCCTATCAGTTATATTATGAATTAATTTTAAATTTTTTTATTGTTATTTTATGATTATTATCAAAAGCATGCTCGGCAACACTTGATTTTTCTGTTCTACAATACTTTAAATGAGCTATATGTTCGTTGAATCTCGTCGGTATAGTTCGTCGAGTTTACCCAACATATTTTTGGTTACAATCCATGCATCCAATTTCATATATTCCACTTCTTTCTAACATTTCAATTTTGTCCTTTGGACCACCTAATAGTTCTTAATGTTAAACTGAGTCTGTTATACTAATTTTAAACCTAGTTCCTTAAAAACTTTTTTCTACCACCGTGCGTAAAGTACTCACTTTACGCACTCTCTATGATTCGTAAAATATGCATTTTTAATGTGCAGTGCGTAAAGTAAGTTATTTTACGCACTAGTGCGTAAAGTAAATCTGACATATTTTTTGACGTTTAGGGCAGTGCGTAAAATAATATATTTTCCGCACTAGTTCGTAAAGTAATTTAATACTATTTTTATTTTTTCATATATTTTTCGATAGTAGAAAAAAATTTTGTATGCTACTCATGTGTAAAGTACCATTTTTTTATTCATGGGATATTCCCATTCATAAAAAAGGGTCACTTTACACACTTGTTGCATAAATAACTATTTGGAGTCCTCTAGTATACTGAGGATTATACGGTATCGAAACATATTTTGTATTTTCATCCTGATTAACGAAAGAAGTGGAATCACGAATGGTCTTTCTAAACAAATGCCTATTAATTAGTCTATTTATGATATATTCCTAATTGTTTCCTTTTCCTTATTAAATATTTCTCTACTAAGAGGAAAGTTAAACATACGGTGTACTAAAAAATTAAAGCTGGTCATTTTATGTTGGTCGCAGTGGAACGAATCATTAGGAATATATTGGTTAGTAGCAGTATATTTTCTGTAAATATCAAATTCTAATGTGTTATTATCGTTCCTAGTCACTAAAGTATCCAAGAAAGGTAGTTGGCCATTGTTCTCGACTTCATAAGTGAATTTGATGGTAAGGAAACGGTTGTTTAGTTTTGTTACAAAATCTTCAATATTAGCGGTTTTTCTGTCGAATATCGCGAAAATGTCATCCACATACCTGTACTGTAGAACAGAAAAATCAAGTATTGCCGACCATGCTTTTGATAATAATCATAGAATAACAATAAAAAATATAAAATTAATTCATAATATAACTGATAGGAGATTATTAGATGCATAGGAAAGTATGGAAATTATTAAATCTAAGAATAGTTTAAATAAAGATAGAGGGCCTATTCCGTATAGTTCATTGTATTGGTTAAGCCAGCGTGACTAGTGGGATTCCAGGATTGGTCCGTTTTAGTTCCGCTTGACTGAGCAAACAGTAGTATAAAAGGGAGTTAGATAGATTTTAATTTTAGTTTTTTTTATTCCTCTCCTGATGATGGTTAGCGAAACGCGCGTCGAGTGTAAAAATTCTGTTTCGGTATTGTGGATAAAGCTCAGTTTTAGTGCATGTTACCGAAGGTTCCAAAGCCTAACATAGTTAAAAAAGGAAGTTACTTATTGCCCCCGCGAATGCTCGAAATGATGACCATCACGCTCTATGCATTGCTGAAGCCTCTCCCTCTCATGGGTAGACAATTAATAAAAGCAGGCCATGGAAAGAAAACAAATGAAAATATAAATAATTCTTCCTCAAATTGTCAAGAATTTCGCTTTATTTTGAGCAATTTTTGTGTGTACAAATTGCGTTTCACGAATGATGAAGCTGTTGATATGCTTGCGGTTTGTTTTAAATGTCTTCCAAATGCCGCAATAGCTAAAAGAATTTACGCGGCCCGTTATCCAAATCGACGTCCTTGCGATGTGAGAGTTTTTCCCCGATCAGTGGCGAGCTTACGAGCCAATGGTAGCTTTCGGCCTGCGTTTCAACGGTAAAAAATTGGAAGAACACAAGAAAATATCAACTACGTACTGGGGTATATTGAAGGAAATCCACATGTTAGCACAAGGGCGTTATCGCTTGAGTTGAACATAGCACGCCCAACGATTCAAAATATCTTGAAGGATCATGGCTACCAGAATATAGGTATTGGTTGAAACTTAGTTCTACATCAGGCTTTGAATAAGAAAGATTTTGATCGCAGGTTGGACTATTGCCATTGGATGTTAGGTATGATACGCGAAAATAGAGAATTTTTATTTCAAATTCTTTGGACCGATGAAGCCACTTTTAATAGTGAGAGTCAATCTGCAGAATATGCACTATTGGTCTGCAGAAAATCCGCATTGGATGCGTGAAGTTCAGCACCAAGGACGTTGGAGTTTAAATGTGTGGTGGGGCGTACTGGAAGGCAAAATTATTGGGCCATATTTTTTCGAGCAACCCCTAAATGGCAATGTCTTTCTTGAATTTTTGGCCAATCAATTACCATTGTTGTTGGAAGATGTGCCTCTGGAAACGAGGCAAAACTTGTTTTTGCAGTTGGATGGTTGCCCAGCACATTTTGCTATTAATGTGCGAGAGAATATCGATGCAGTATTTCAACAGCGGTGAATTGGAAGAGGAAGTCTGTTTCCATGGCCTCCGCGATCACCAGACTTAACTTGTCTGGATTTTTATTTACGGTGGCGGTTAAAGGACATCGTTTCCAGACTCAACCGACAACCAGAGAAGATTTGAAAAACCGTTCGTACTGCAATACGAACCATACCGAGAGCCGAAATTGAAACTGCAGTTTTGTCTACCCATGAGAGGCTTCAGCAATGCCTATTACTGCTTTTCTGTGCGGCGATGTTTCCAGAAAACACGGACGTTCTTCTTTGGCTTAGGTGCTTTAAGGTAATATTCGCTTCTGTTATTGCCCAGTATAACGGGGTCCTGATTTTTATTTTTTTTTTTCATTAAGTAAACCTCCTTGATGTTATCGCCATTCTCCTCTATCAGAACTATTCAGTGCCCTAAGGATAATGGCGTGAGTTTTTGCAGACTTCTCGACCTAATAATATTCGATGCCTTCATTATCGTATATTCGTGTCATTGTTTGCCAGTCGTTGGTTTGTTGGCACCAAACGATAATTGAATTGCATGTGTATTTCAGTTTGACGTTCGTTATATTAGCACGCTGGAGATTCGCCACAAAATCTCGATGATTGACCAAGTCGCCCTTTATTACGATGATGGTAATGGTGTTGATCCACATTTCATGACAAAACAGAAGCTTTTACAAATTTGTACATATATTTACTGAGGCCTTGGATCTTTATTCAATATAATGGTCAAAAACGCAGCTTGCAAACAACATAATGTACACAATTACGAATTAATTATTTAAACTAACTTCCAGATCAAAGATTTCATATATCGTCAGTTTCGTTGCTTTTAAACTGCGGAACTGATATTTTACGGTATATTCATTGAATTATGGTGGTTTGCAGTCTATAGCAGCAACGAAGACACTGTTTTAAAAAAAAATCAAGAAAAACCTAAAGCTGCTTATCAAATATTCGGTTCCACCGTTCTTGCAGAACAGCTCATTCCTGTTTTCTATGATAATGTTGATTCAATTATTATTGCGAAGATATATCATTACCTGGTCCCAAGAAATTATAATAACTGTTCCGGTAATATCTACTCCAACTTAATTTTTCTTAAATATGTAATATTGATTTTATCCGCAAAAAGCATCATGTAATTGAGTATTGAGTATCGGTTTATCTTACGTCGAACATTCGCTAAATGTAAAATAGATGTGTGGAGTCCAACCACGCTTAGTTTCGCCCAAGCACCTCAACCAGCCGGTAAATACTAAACACAGTACACGAAAAAATTTTAGTAAAGAAAGAAAAGGACCACGCCCTAAACTTGTTAGCTTCACTGTACAGACTACAGATGTCGCCAGCTAAACTCTCCTTTACAGTTTCCAGTAAAGTTTTTCAACACAAAACGAAAAAGTTCTATGTACAAGTAACAGATGTCACTTACGCAAGACAAAATTTGTTCGGTTCCGGCCAGTGTTGCCGATTGTCACATAATTATCAGATTTTAACATAATTTTTCCAGCATTTTGTTGAAAAATTTTAAGATTACATAATTATATGGCAAATCAGAAGGGATATGTTTTTTTTGTCCGGCCATTTTCAGATTTTTAACATAATTTTCATCAGAATCTGAAAATGTTGGCTTAGCAATTACATAATTTCAATTTCATTTCATGCCATCGGCAACACTGGTTCCGGCACCTCGGATTCGGAGGATGCCGAGCCTACCGCTCCTGTTATTCCCCCTAATCACCCTTATAAATTTATTAAATTTATCTATGTCTGATTTCGGGTACTGTGAGCAATTTAGAATTATTTTTCGATAGCGATTCGTTTTAATTTTCTTCTTGTTTGGTGTTGTGTGTAATAAACAGTGTTAACTAAAACTTTACAATGTGGAATTCGTCGTACATACCATCCCCCAATCCTAGACATTGCTGTGTTTTCCAGTGTAAGAATATGGAGAGTAAACGTCACCGGTTTCCATCTCCCAGAAAATGTCCTGAACTGTTCAAGGCTTGGATTTTGACAGGATTAAACCAGCAAACTATGAAGTTCTAACAATGGACGAGATTTATAGTAAATACATAGTCTGCAAGGAGCATTTTATCCCCACGGAGAGGACTAAAAGTAAACGCAGTTCCGTGTTTAAAAATACCTGGTGAGAACCTACCCTACACTTTTATTTCCCTTTTAGCCGGTTTAAAATGCGACATATATGAATTGTTAAAGTATGAAATATTTGATTCGATTTACCAATCCACGAAAAATGTGTTGACATTCCATTAGATTTGAACAGTCTTTTGCTCGGTCTTTTGCCTGTCCTATAATCTCAATGATTGTTTTTTTTTTTCGAGGAACACTTATTAGGAAAATTGTCACATTTAAAAATTAAGACAAGAAAGTCTTCAATTTTTCTCAAATTGTTTACCCTTTATGGAAAAATGGCATTACAATTTATAAGGGTATATTTTTTGTAACTACTTTTTTTACATATTTTTTATGATTTTTTTAGGTTCTACACATCCATGCGCTGTTCAATCAGATATTCAAATAGTTTTGCCTCCTACTGAATTCCAATATCCAGATCTGACTTCCGCTGCAACAAGTTCTTCGTCACCAACTCCTGGTAAGAGAATAAAATTGGTGAAATTTAGGTTCGAATTTTTAAAGTATGAAATATTTGATTCAATTTACCAATCCACGAAACATGTGTTGACATTCCATATTAGATTTGAACAATATTTTGCTTATCCTATAGTCTCGATGATTGTTTTTTTTTTTCGAAGAACACTTATTAGGAAAATTGTCACATTTAAAAATTACGACAAGAAAGGTCTTCACTTTTTCTCAAAATGTTTACCCTTTACGGAAAAATTGCATCATGCTTTATAAAGGTATATTTTTTGTAACTAATTTTTTTACATGTTTTTTTATGATTTTTTTAGGTTCTACACATCCATGCGCTGCTCAATCAGATATTCAAATGGCTTTGCCTTCTACTGAATTCCAAAATCCAGATCTGACTTCAGCTGCAACAAGTTTTTCGTCACCAACTCCTTCTAAGAGAATAAAATTGGAAAAATGTAGGTTTGAGTTTTTAAAGTATTAAATATTTGTTTCTATTCACTAATCCCCAAAACATGTCTTGACATTCTATTAGATTAGACAGTTTTTATTTCATGAAGTACAATAACTCAAATACTTAGGTACATATACTGAAGTCTTTAGTCAAACACAACCAAAATTTTAGTGATACAATACAAATACTTGAAAATTAAATATAAGCAAATCATCTGATCAAAATAAATAATTTAAGTAAAAACAAATTAAGCACACTTACTTTTTAGGGGAAAAATAGTTGTTTATAAATAGTGAGCAATGCATTGAAAGAAGCTCTCAAAAACAAGTAAGAATATTTAATTTGGAAATAGGTACCTTAACTTATTTCGATTAGTTTATCTATTTATGACTTACATCTTTCTAAAAAAATATTATTTTTGACTCAACCTGATTGCTGGGTTCAGAATCGATATAGATTTTTTTTTAACTTCAAATTTGGTACACTTTTTCAAGGTCATAAAAAGGCGCGAATGTAATATTTTGAAAAAAAAAACTAGGGTTGAAGGGGGTGTGAGGAAATTTTGAGACATCGTTGAATTATGAAAAATGTCAGTAGCCTAAAAGATACATTTCCTTACTCTGTATTTAGATCTGAAATGTAACAAGATATACATTTTGAGAAAATTTCATGGGATCTAATGAGAAATTTCGATATTTGCAGCAAAGTTTCTTGTAGACTGTATTCTATCAGCTCTGATTCTATATAATTTGAGGGTGATTAAATGATACTAATGATAGTAAATATTTTTTTGCTATAAGATATTTGATTAATGTTATTATAAACCCTAGTTGTAAGTTTAAGATTAGTATAGGTAGATTTTATAGACATCTGTAGGTGCTGTTATTATATGTTTATTTCTTAGCTCATTTTTAGACAACAGAAACGATAATTATTGGAGCATATAGGCCGGCGCTAATTGCAAAAAATGCCACCTAAAAACCAAATTAATCATGCCTATCATCTAATCATGCTTTTTTAAGTCGTCGCGTTGCCATAAATAATGTTATGGCAACCGCTTTATGAGTATATATCCAGATAATAAAAATGAGATCTGAAAAATAAAAACAATGAATTTATCCCACTTTATGAAATATATGTATGATATTAGATAATCATGTTTTATTTCACAAATGCAATCCTAAATAATGATAATCCAATGCATTTAGGCGATACAAATTGTATCTTGACATTAAGGCGACCGCAAAAAAAATCTTAATGCTTTACTGTACAAGCACGAGATGGCAGCACGTCTGCATGAAAACAGTGTTATAACACGTTAAATGGCGCTTTCCTGTCTAAATACGTTAATAGTCTCTGATACTAAACAATCGGTCATTACATTAGCCAACCCAGGCCTGCCCCTTATCGCATACGCCGCTGCTTATGCGATAAGGGGCAGGCCTGGGTTGGCTAATGTAATGACCGATTGTTTAGTATTTACCGGCTGGTTGAGGTGCTTGGGCGAAACTAAGCGCCTCAAGCCTAGCGTAACGTGTATTTACCGTGGCGTAACGATGACGTCCCTGGCATAAACTAAGGGAACCGGACAATAAAATTATTTGCGTCTAGGTACACTAAATTTCTAGGCTTTTTGTTCCCGCTTCCACACGACGCTACGCGAGTCCAATAAATTATTTTCAACAGGTTTGGTCATGCAGTAGGGCCCTGTACTTGTCGAATGTTTTTTTTAAATTATTTTTTAAGGTTATTGCTGCTCCGGAGCCAGCAAAGCGAACGGAGGGCCATGCGTGAAGTAAAGTATTATAGTACTTCTCACTTCGGTCACGTATGCGCAGGCCCGAAGCTGGAATCTTTGGTGTACGTAGAGATGAATCTGCAAATTCCTTAATCCGAATTACTGCATAACATATTTAGGTGCATATGGAGAAACTCAATATTGTCTGTCAATCGTCACATATTTAATATAATTAAATGTAAAGTAAAGGCTGGGTGCATGGACGAAATATACTGAATGAATAACTTATAAAATTTAATCCAAAAAATTACATCTTTCTTTAATAGCTTAACAGTAATAGTACTTCCTAATGCAATACGATTGAAAGGGTATACCTAGGTAATTTGAATATGCTACCCGCTTATCTATATATTCCGATGCCATCTGAGCTTATACCCCCTCCCGAGGCTTGGAAGTGTACAAAGGTTATCCAACGAGGACTAGACAAGGCGATTTTCCCTACTTTTATTAAAAGCTGAAATAACCATCTTATGTAATTTTCTCCCGCGAATTCGGATATATGTTCAGCAAAAACCAATTAAACATCAAATAAAAGTGCTAGGGGTCACTTTGATATATTATTAAATGGAACACCCTGTATATTACTAAATTTTTGGACTCTCTAAGAAAATCTAAACACATTTTGTGTATAATATCATATACCTATCTTTAGCTGTTTACCAAATATTGACAGTTGAAAGTCGGGTATTTTGACACTTTGACAGGCTCTAAAATCTGAACCTCACAAGATCAAAGAAAACGGTTTGCACATTCCTATCTTGGGTTTTTCATAAGCTATCGTATGACACTAACTTTAGATTTAACCAGAGCTTAAATAATCCCTGATAAATTTAACTTCTGGTTAAATAAAAAGTTAGTGTCATACGATAGCTTATGAAAAACCAATATAGGAAAGTGCAAACCGTTTTGTTCTATCTTTAGCCGTTTAGATTTTACAAGCTGTCAAACTTGATAAATGATTTTTAACTGTCAATATTTCAAAAACCGTTAGAGATAGGTATAGGACATTATTCATAAAATATGTCTACACTTTTACGCACAATCCAAATATGTAATAATATACAGGGTGTTCCATTTAAAAAAATTAAGGTATGCGGCTTTTTGACAGTTGACACGCAATTTTTTCTTTTGACATTTCTAAAAGATAATATATTAAAAACCATACAACTTTTGAATTTAAGTTTTTTTTTGTATTACCTTTAATTACGGCTGCAGGTGGGTGTCAAAATATAATGAATAACACTCTTAATTAAAGAATTGTAATTCTGAAAAAAAAATATTGATATTTTACAGCATAAGCATCCTGAATTATGGTAGTCGACAACAAGAATTCATCAAATATTCAGTTCCACGGTACCCGAAGACTATCATTCGTGTCTTATATTATAATAATAATTTAGATATTGTTAACATCTATCAATACAAAGTTGTTCTGGTAATAGCTACACTAATTTAATTTATCCTTAAGTAAACAGTATGCAATATTAATTTTACCCGCAACAAACATAATCGATAATTGGATATCCTTCTACCGTACGCCGAGCATTTGCTAACGATCCAATAATAGAAATGTAGAATCCAGACGCACTTATTTTAGGCCGAGCACGTAACCAAGCTGGTTTAATGCTAAACAATCCCTCATTGGTCAACCCAAGCCTGTTGCTTGATAACGAATAGCAACAAGGTTCGTTACTGTTGCCAGCTGACTTGTAAATAGTGTAACATACACTAAAGCTAACTAACCTGATGACATTTTAAGCCAATAAGCCTCGCGCAACGATTTCATCCCTAATAGGCCGGACTCTAAAAATTCAGTTTGGTGGTCTGGACAGCGCTACTGTTCTCTGATTAAGCAATGGACTTTAAATTGGACGTCGAGTTTCATGGGAACAGTAACCTGCGATAAACTTACCTATTTGGGATATTTTTGTTACCAAGTTAGCAGCAATATTTTGCAATAAAACAAATGATTTAATGCCCTTGTCGGGATTAGTATACCACTAACTTATTTAGTTGTATAGGGAGAAACTCAACATTGTCTTGTCCAACGCCACATGTATATTGCAATGCATTTACGGAAATACCCCTACTTACATCAACTTTAATCAACAATATCAATAATCAGCAATGCACAATCTAAACTGCGCTTTCAAGGTAAGGAATTGTTGATAAAATGGAGAAGGGTACTTCCGTGAATACATTACATTCCATTGCATTGCCCTTCACGTAACGTTTCACAGGTAGCAAAGATACGGAACCAATTTATAGTAAATTTCTACAACATAAGAGACCTAAATAGAAATATTAATACGGTACACTAACATATACACACAAATAGTCCACACATACTAGCCCTTAGAGAAACACAAGTATGTTCTACAACATACAACCGTACACTACCCCTACCCTGGTTACGACTTACACTCCTGATTTAGAACAACTTTGACGTCAAGTGGCTCAAGTTAGCACCAAGGGATTAACCAAGTTTATATGCTGTCTGTATGGCCCTCCGAGCGATAGAGCCTACAAAAGCTTTTTTACAGCACTAAGTACCACTTTTGATTCAATACAGGTCGACCACCCTAATTCATGACCACAACACCAACTGGCTCAAACATCACAAGAAGACCGACAACGAAGGTAGAGAAGCTGAAGCATCTGCGATCAGCTACGGGCTTACTCAACTTGTAGGCGAACCTACTCGGATCTCAGAGAGAGGCGAATTAGTCGCTCTCCTTGATCTTTTTCTAATCGCCAATCCTGACCAGTAGTACACAATTGCAGTTGGTTCGCCATTAGGTGCTTCCGACCACAAACTTATTACAACGGTTTGTGAACTGCCTTTCCTACAGAAGAATCCACCATTGCTTCGTAAAATCTGGCTTTACAGTTATGCAAACTGGGACGATCCAATCTAATCTACCTAGATGTTTCCTTCATAACCGGTCTCTACACGTTGCGGTTGATAGACCCAATTACGAGAAATTCACCATTAATGCGGGCGTGCCTCAGGGCGCAATACTTCACTCTGTTCCTCATCTATATTAATGACCTGCTAACCGAAACTAATAATCCTATTTACAGTTTTGCAGATGCGTACTCTTGTCTCCCAATTTAAAACAGAAAAACCTTTACGGGCAATTGAGCCTTATCACGACAGACAGGAGCAGATTACAACAATTAATCAAGATCTGGGGAAAGTTCGAACTTGGGGCGACAGGAATTTGGTTCAGTTCAATGCAGAAAAAACTCAAGAAGCTACGTTTACCAAGAAAGCCAATACGGCGGGCCTTTACATTTATGGCAAGATCGACCATTCTTTCATCCTCGTCAATCGCACTACTGGGTGTCTCGGTCACACATCTCACACATCTCGGGTGCCGCACCTAGGCACACCCTCAGCAGCTGAATTCCATTTCAAAGAGAGCTGTGGTGCGTCTCGTCGGCGACCCGGAGTTGACCCGGGATATGGATAGTCTGGAGCACCGTAAACATGTGACCGACATATGCCTGTTTTATAGATATTTTCATGGCAGATGTTCCCAGGATTTGGCCCGCCTGATCCCGCCCCCAGCAACGCCTGTCAGATAGCCACGACAGACGGCAAGGGCGCACCCACTGGTTGAACAACTGGAAACACCCAGAACATCACTTTCCTAGGACTACTTTGTCTGGAGCACTGCGTCACTGTGGAATTCACACCCAGGACATCTGTTTCCCACGAATTATTATAACCTGCAGCTATTCAAGAACCGTGCCGTCAATATCTTCTCACATATACCGCTCGTCGAGTGCCATAGGATCTCCCTTTGGTGTGTGTGTCACAGTCATAAAAAATAATTATACATGTGACGATAGAGGGACAATGTTATTATCGCTGCGTATGCGTCTTTTATCGCTTGCAATAGTTTGTACAAGACGCAAGATATCTTATCCAGACATGTACAGCTGAGGATCATTAGATCGATAGTCGCAAGACTTTTTCACTGGCAATTCATCGTTCTGCTTGATATTTTTTTAAATTTAAGGGGGAAAATCTAGTAACTTTAATCTTACCAAAACTCGACAAGCCATTAGATATGTTGATATGTTTATCAATTGGTGGATGTCTATAATTGTTAGATACTTTTGTTTTGTTTAACTCGTGTGCTTCTTTATGTTGTTGCAAGAAATTATTTCTTCTGCCTTTCTAAAGAGCATGAAACCCAACGATACGGGCATCAGTAAAACGAATCACCCTGTACTCCAGTGCAGTTAAGTCCCGTCGTGGAACAAAATCACCTAAAGCTAATTTTTTGAGAATATGTTGAATTTGTTGTCTAGATAAACATACTAAAAGTCCCCACCCTTCCGAGGGTGCAAAGAACCCCAAAATCACCCCAATAGGTACATTTTTTGCTTATGAGGCAAATATCTTCGTCACGACTGATTTTTTATAAAAAATGCTAGAGACCATAATTAAAGTAAACAAAATTTCCTACAAACTGATATATACATAAGTATATTTTGTTCGATCCAGTGACGTGCAGTAAATGTCTAAACTCGTTAATTATTTTTCAATGTCCAAAAAGCACGTCTCCCTTAGTGTAAATAGTCCTAGAATGTCATTTAAAACAACCAAACTTTAAAGCATGTTGAATGGGTGTAAAAAGTTAAAAAAACTGTCAAATTAGATTAAATCAGTGGCGTGTCATATGTATGTATCGTGAATAACTAGTAATATAATTATAAACATTTCCCTAAATAGTCCATTTAGAACAACAAATACTGTTAAAATTACAGAAAACAAATACCTAAAATTAAAAACTTCAGTAGATTCTGCCAGTGGCGTTCAACAAAGACTAGAGTTATTGCCCTGTTATGGACTTGCATAGCACGGACTGTTATGAATGACTTGGAAATCTGAAACTTAAAAGGATTGTACGTCAAATACTGTTTTGTATTTTAAAAATAATGTACGAAACAGACTGTACAACATAATATATAACAGGAAAAAGTACTTACAATCAAAATTAAAGTTCACAGTGCATCTATGGGAAATTCTCTTCATCATCATCCTCGTTTTCAGCGGGTTGCATTAAGTTAGCATTGTCCACATAAACTCGAGCAGTTTAGCCCCGACTTTCTACAGCTACAAAGCTTCCCACAATCAGCCTTACAATTGCAGAATGTCATTTTGAGAATAAATTCCGGAGCTATTGGTTTATTAACCGTAGTTGGTAAAAGAAGTTTTACCTGTTTCCTCCATCCCCAAGACGTAGGCTCTAATTCATTTCCCAGACATTCCTGAATTTGATGGTACGCTCGTAAACTATGTTGAGAGGCAGCATCCAAAGTTGGAGGTAAGGAAGCTAATGAGAAGTTCGCATTTAAGCTCTGCCTCGATGTATTGTTGTGGAACTTAAAAGAACGAAGCTTATTTAGCGTCTCGACTGTCTTCCCTGCCCCATAAAGAGTTAAGAGAAACTTTTCTCCGGCAGTGGTGATGTCATTTCTCTCTGTCCGGTCGCTTCTCTAGAAGCCTATATATGGGCAATTTACTTTTTTTTATAAATTGCGGAAGTGATATCGCAACCAGAAACTGCATGACAAAATAAAATAGATTGCGTCATAAGGCCTACCTTGTTCTGTAGTTCACTTTTGGCTGTTGTTTTGTTAGGTTTTGCAGGGCTACCGGGCCTCTAATTTGCATAAATATTTCTTCTATTTTCATCGATAATTAATATTTGATGGCATAACATGTGTATATATTTTGATATTGTTATTAACATAATTTGCATAAATATTTCTTTTATTTTCATGGATAATTCATATTTGATGGTATAACATATGGATATATTTTGATATTGTTATTGACATAATTTGCACAATTATTTCTTTTATTCTCATAACATATAAATATTGTCCATTTTAACTTTAAATAAGAATAACACCATTAAATCAGTGTCTTCACCAACCAATGTCACCGATTTCTCTATATTTCTTTTTTCATCTGCATCGCCCTCCGCCTGAAAAACTTCAATACCAGCAGCTGTTTTTAGATGTTGACTTACTTTTGAAATAAATAGTTTCTTATTGTTTTTATTGGAGAAAAACTGGGATTGATTAATGGTTGCCATAATATCATTAGAAAACAAGATGTCAGAGCAAGTGTTTCTTTCATATCGGCGTAACTGTTCTTGCATTTTGGTAGAAGTGGTTTTATTGTATCCGTGAAAAACCACCATGCATTTTTGTCCATAATAATAACAGGCATAATTAACATATTGGCTGTATATGAGCTTGTAAGTCGCTGTAAATTGCCAAATGATTTTGTGAAGTAAATATCCTCCTCCTCAATTACAAAGAAGGTATTTTCGGGAATGGTACATTTTTTATCCAATAATTCAAGCAGTGCAGATTTCTTAGTTTTTTTAGAAGATCCCATTATCAAAAAGAGATAGAGGGTATGGTGCCAACTTATAGCTAAAACACTATTTGCATATGCTATACACTATAACACTAACCACAATCAGTATTTATTATCAAATCTGTCGTTCAGCAATTCAGTATTCAGACGTTAACGTCGCCTTATGTAAAAAGAAATCGGTTATAATGGGTGGTTGTTTCAGACTTTGTTTAGAAGTATAAATAACATGTGTAGAGAGGTTGACCTATTCTATATATTTTTAAAAACTACTAATAGTCCTAGTAAAGTAACTCGGTGACGTTTACACCATGCTAACGTGATTTTTCGTAACCGAAAAATAATTCACGACTTTTGACGTTTGCTGCACGCCACTGGTTTAATAAAATTATACTTATATATATACCGTTTTATAGAAAATTTCATTGCCTTTAATTTTTATGTCTAACTTTTTTTCCGAAAAATCAACTGTTCCCGAGATATTTAGCATATAAATAAAAATTGTACCTATTGGGGTGATTTTGGGGTCGTTTGCACCCTCGGAGGGGTGGGGACTTTTAGTAAGTTAATCTGGACAACAAATTCTAAATATTCCCAAAAAATCAGCTTTAGGGGATTTTGTTCCACGAGCACCATGCAATTGAAAATAACATTCCTGGAGTACTGGTCTTCTTCGGAGATACATTCGTATCTATTATTTAAAATTAACAAACAAATATAGGTGAATCTTGATTTTTTAAGACAGGTTCATTCTATGAACCCAAATGTAACTACATCTAACTAGTTTTTTGGAGGTTTTTAATTATTAAAATATAGTATGGTCTTATCTCGTTGCACGGTGAATTCCACAATTTACTCAGTGATTTAAATATGTAGCAAGAGATTGCCGTAACTTAAAAGAACTTTCTGAACAGAATATCACCTCAAAAATGTGCACCTTTATATGCATTTAGAGCAAAATAGCGAAAATGGCAAAATTTAAATTTTCTGATTTAAATAATATTACCACAACTAAGTTATCTTACCCTCCAGTTTTAAAGGATTTCACAATAGGCTTCTAGTATTTTCACATAATACAACAGCCTATCAGGATATAAATAGGAATTTCGAACTTGTCACAATATTTACATCGACACAGAAATCCTTTTAAAAACCGCCGAGCCGGACTGGACGTTAATATTTTTATAAACATCATTTATTTTAATAAAACAAAACTTGACATGATTTCATGTGATGGCGAGAAATGCTGGGACGTTGTTTGACATGAACATGCCTCATCACGTTAGTAATCCTATTTTTTGCCCATTGTTTCGATCATATTAGTTATCTTTAGAGATATCTCTACTTATAGAGGTTATATGAAATGCAAAGATCTTAGAAGAATTCCAGTTTAGAGTATAATGAGCTTTGAAAACGTGCTCTTGTTCTTGTTTTTGTATCGTATCATGAAGGAAAAAAAGGGAAAAATCATTAAAAAGAAAGAACTTATTCTCGATTAAGGGCATTTTGCCCGAGAACAATGGATGATTCTCTATAGAATGATGCTAACATATTAGGCAACCTGAACCGTAGTTCAGATAAGTAGAAAACGAGCTAAACCAATTTATTTTAAGCGTTTTCTCGCCCTGTTTCAATATTATACACTTAGTTTTACCGCGCTATAACTAGAGTCTTTGTTTACACCAAATCCTAAAGCAGGTCCTTTAACCCATTTCCCGTAACCCGCATACTTGAATGCTATATATCGCTTATCGTGCATGTTAATTACATCCTTTGTCTTTACTTAATCGTTAATAAATTAAATTCAGTCGTACGTAATTTCTGAGACTAAGCGTAGATATAAACGTTTTGCTACTGTTGGTTAGATACCCACTTTAATGGCGAGAAGGAAGCTACTAATTAATATCGTAACTAAATCTTGTCGATTTCACAATAATGTTCATTATGACTTGAGTTTTTACTTACTATTAGTCAGCGGGATATGAATGTTGCAGTACTTTGGTGCTGAGTAATAATCAGTGGCCTTATATAAGTCCAACATTTAGTAGCAACATCAGATGCATGAAGCTCAAGCGCTTAATAGGACAAAAGTACCTTTGTGATCTGACCCACATTTCGCTCAGCTCCTGATGAAGTTCTGTATTATTGAGTCTTCACTCTATCCCTTCATAGCACTGCCAAATTAAAAAACATAAACCGCAATCTCGTTGAAGCATCACATCTACCGAGTCTGCGAAGAGGATTTTTCTTATTCTCCTACATACTCAAATGGTTAATAATATTTAATATTCCGAAGTTGTATGTGATAAAGGATAAGAATACTTAAACAATTTAGTGAAAAATAAATCATGGGTAAGAGATATATCGGTAAAAGTAAATAAAATAAAAGCATACAGAATGTATAATACACAAAAGGCTAAGTGCTCACAAAATTTTAGCTCGTGACGTATTTCATATAGGCCTTTGCTATTGTATTGCGAAGATGTAGAAGGGGGGCTTGCGTGTGGAAGGGTAATCGCGATCGAGGCGCAATTCGTTGTAACATTGCCAGACTACTACCCGTATATAAAGAAAGTATCTCTTATATTGTAATAAACATATTTCCATAAGGTGTTCTTTCCTCTTTCTATAATGTGGTATTTCGTAATTTACTACTACTATGGTCGTACATTTCCCTAAAATAATACAGTGGACTCTCGATAATGTGTCCTCGATGATCGGCGTCGCCGAAAAATTGGTCGCGGCCGCTGTGCGCTGTGTAGAAATTCTCGAAATGGGGACAACTGAATAAGTGCGTGTTAAGTTTCGTGTATTATTACTAACCATCTCTCTAAATACATAGATACGTACATATGTTTTAGATACTGTTACGGTAATTTTAACAATTCCGTAACATCAGTTCATCCGTTCAGTTCACTTGTATTCATTTTTGCTTTAAAATAATAACTTTTAATCTTCAACCTATTTTTAAATTACTGTTTGAACCGATCCGGTAATAACATTATGGAGAATCCCGCATTAAACAGTATGAAAATATTAATAAATAATAAATTATTGTGTTGCCCATCAAGTTTGTTTAAAACTTTTTTTTGTCTTTTAAATATCTCAGTCTAAAATTATATAGATATTGTAAAATGAAAATTAATATTATGGGATAAATGCAGCAGTAGAATATAAAAATGTTAAATAATTTGAAATATGCATATTAAGCTTGGAATCGGTCGCTTCGTACCATAGAAAAGTAAAGTATTTGTGACAACTACGCGTGGGTGCCATTTTTTTTGGAAGAAGTGATTCTTATTGAAAAGTAGGACAAGAATTAAAATCTATCTTGTACCGGCGCCCAAATCGAGAAGGCTGAGAAGGTAAGCTCTTAATTTTCTTTATTTTTGGTGTTGCTTCATTTTATTTCAAGTTTTCTTATATCTAGAAGTCTGTAGGGAGAATAAACTGCTAAGCTTTCAATTTGCTTGTAACATTACGGATACGTTGTGGTTTGGAACCTTCGGCAACATGCACTAAAACTGAGCTTTATCCACAAAACCGAAACAGAATTTTTGCACTCGACGCGCGTTTCGCTAACCATGTTAGCATCATCAGGAGACGATTAAAAATTTAATGAAGCAGAGTTATAACATCATTCTTGGTGAACTCCCCGAAACTAAACCAAACTAACCCAAACTATAAAAATGAACCTGAAGTTCAGTTTCGGTTTTCCAAAGGATGTAAGTTTACAACAAAATTGGTTAAAACCTATACCCCGAGATACTTTGAGTCCACAAACAGCACGATAGTAATATGTGAAGCTCATTTTCCTGAAGGTGGCATAATAAAAAATATACAAACCCTGGTATGTTTTTTATAATAGATTTACTAAAACCACGGCTAAAAAAACTGTATACCAACTGTTTGTTCAAATTGCCCTTGTTCTGTTTATCCAAATATGTCAAAATACGGTCAAATAAAGATGAAAAGCTCAGAAATATTGATGAAATAAGCCAAATTGAGTTTGAGGAGCACGAAGAAAACATATATTTTCATCCACGTTGGGGAGTTTATTGTCAAAGATTTGAAATTCCAAACAGACCCCCTTGATGATAGATTTGGTATATACAGGCAAATGAGGTGGCCATTATCATATTTCTGTGCGACAGTTATATGAGACCCAGAAGGGGCTTAGATTTCAATCTATATTAACACTTCAGTTTCGCAGTTTTGGCCGTATTAATATTATTAAGTTCTATGAACTACCTGATTATGACGAATTAAAAAAGACAACTCGATACATTACTGATGTAAGCCTACCTACCTATACATGCATAAATATTCTTTTGAACTAAACATATTTAATTTGGGACCTATTCCTTTAAAGGTTTAATGTATTTTCATGGCGTGTGCTATAATATATAGTTTTTGTACCTAAACCCTCATCTCAACACATTTTAGGCTCTATGTTAGGTATTTGAAACTGCATAACATGCATACCTACATTATACCTGCTAAACTATATTTTTTTTATCGCGTTTATTTAATTATTTTAAGTAACGATAATTAAGAGAAGGTGTATTTATGTGTAATAACATTTTTTCAGTAGTATAAATAAATTATTATACATAAATACATATCCTGAAATTTATCCGCAGTTGGGAGCCTGCATTTAATACTACAACTAGTATTAAACTAAGAAACCTGCCATAAAGCTAGTTTTCTTTAAAAAAAAATAACTATTCATAATTTTCATAAATATTAGTGTATGTATCCCTTTATATGATTAAAATTAAAAGGCCTACATTGATGACGTCACACGGCAAGCTCTTAGGCGTTGTTACTTACTTTACTTACTTTTTCGAGTCCGGGAAACTACAATTTCTGAGCCCAGTAACGGGCTGTGTCCAATGCTTGTTGATTGTTTGTCCATAAAGCGTCGAGGGTACATCTATGTGGGCAGTTAGAGCAGATAAGTAGGTGTTCCATATCCTGTATAGCTCCGCAGTCGCACTTGTCGTCATTTCTATCCAACAGACCCCATGTGATGAGATTGGTCTTAGCAGGGGCTACACCAGTTCTGATGCGATTCAATATTCGCCAAGTTGTCCAGTCGCTTGATGTTCCGCTCGGTGGTAGTTCTGTTATTGGATAGCAGGCGGGTGGTTCATCCAGTGGCTCTCCCAGGAAGCGCTTTCTTGATTTTAGCCTGCCCAGTTGCGCCTCGTGTCCAAATAGTGAGTGACGCTCATCGAGCGTCTGTTTAATTCTCTCGTAGGCTATTCTACGCGAGTCGGGGTCTGAGTGGCCCGAGGCTTTGTACAGTTTGCAGTGGCGGCTCGCGGCATTGAAAAGTGGGGAAGAGCTTCCGACATCGATAGAGCAAACAGCGAAAAATGTTTGGGGTCCACGCCCAAACTGCCAAAATTTGTTAATAATTATTACCGGTATTTTTCAGGTAAATCATCAAAAAATACAATTTATTCATATTGTATTAGCAACAAATCATTTTGTTGCTAATACAAATGTCTACGAATAACACACTAAAACTAGAATATATAGAAAATATCTCTTGTATAATACTATAATGGATCAACCGTTGAATGTAAATAAAAAATAATTCCAAGAATTCACGGCGGAATGTCCCCTAATAAACTCGCAATAAACGAAACAACGTGCTTTCGCGTTGATCTGAGAATGGAAGTGCTACACGCCAGCTCTTCCAATCATTGCAAACTAAACAAATGTACGACCATTACGATGTCATCGCTGTCATGTCAACCAACTAGGTGCGCCCTGCGCTTATACTTTGGATGACTCGACGGCTCTCGAGCGATGCCTCTTCCGTAAAGGTCTACACAAATGATAATGAAATTGCCACTGCTATCGGCGCGTACGCGAAAAGAAAAAGAACATTTTCATGCGGGTTCACCTCTGTTCTATTCGATAGTGGAGTTAACGGGCAATGTGCAGGTGGCAAGATTCTTGTTCTTGTTTTATGAAGCTTTGATTTTAATATTTGAATATAATTTAATTATTAGTTATTAGAGGGGTAACGGGAAACAGATTGTTCCTAAACTAAGAACATTTTATCATTGAATCTAAAAATATATTATTTTACTGATGAATGAATTAATTGTATTTCTTTAAATTACATTTTCTTGAGGAAGTGGCACTTCCCCTACTTCCGCTGAATAGCCGCCACTGACAGTTTGTCCAATGGCGTGGGTTTCATGCAGCCGGTTATAAGCCTGCATGTTTCGTTCAGGCTGACATTTACTTTTTTGGCGTGAGTAGATCTGCTCCACACTGGACAGGCATATTCCGCTGTTGAAAAGCATAACGCCTGCGCTGATGTCCTTAGTACTGTTGGTCTTGCGCCCCACTTGCTGTTTCTGAGCTTCCTCAAAAGACCATTTCGCGCCTCCACCTTCTTCTGCGTTTTTTCACAATGGAACCTGTATGTTAGGGAGCGGTCTAATATGACTTCAAGATAGGTAGGTCTATCTGTGTGCTCTAGGTTGTTGTTCTCCCAGGTAACGTTGAGCTTTCTATTTGCCTGTCGAGAGTGGAGGTGGAAGGCGATGACTTGGGTTTTGGAGGGATTCGGCCTTAGAGAGCTATCCTGATAGTAAGTGGACATCACACTCAAAGCAGCTTCCAGTTTTTGCTCTACCTCTCCAAAATTTGAACCTTGCGCTGTGATGCCCAGGTCATCGGCATATACAAAGTTGCTGGTAAATACTGGTGTTGGTTGGTCGTTGGTGTAGAGATTGAAGAGGATTGGTGCTAGTACGCTGCCCTGAGCTAAGCCGTTTTTCTGGGTTCACCATCTATTTTTTTTTGCCTCCAAGACTCACGTAGAATTGTCTGTTTTGTAGTAAGGATTCTACCATTTAAACAAGTTGGTAGTCTTTCAGTATATCATAGACTTTATACAGCAAGTTTCTGTGATTGACGGTATCGTACGCAGAGCTTAGATCGACGAGTGCCAAGCCTGTTATTTGTTTTTTCTCGAATCCATCCCCGATGTGTTCCGTCAGTGCTAGTATTTGGCTGGTGCAAGACTTCCCAGGTCTGAAGCCGGCCTGCTGTGGAATGATTTTTGAATCAGCAACCCTCTCTAATCGTTGAAGGATTAGCCTTCCATATAGCTTGTATAGGTGACAAAGAAGCGATATGGGGTGGTAGCTTTTTGGAGACTCAGGGTCTTTCCCAGGTTTTAGTAGTGCTACGACTTTTGACTTCCTCCATGCTTTTGGGATCTGTAATGTAACTCGACAGGTATTAAAAAGTTTCAAAATCCAGTTTTTTGCTATTGTTCCGAAGTTTTTGATTTGCTCTACACAGATGTCGTCTTCTCCTGCTGCTTTACCATTTTTTCAGTGAGTTTATCCCTTTATCTAGTTCTTTTATGGTAAAGGGCGTGTTAAAGTGTTTTTTTCTCTGTTGTTGGAGAGCGGCTGATGCGTTTTTTTTTTGGCATTTTTTGTCCGATTTGCCGTTGGGGAGCAGCTGGTCAGCTACTTGATTAGCAGTTACATTTGACGGCGCTTTGTTTTGCTTTGGATCTCTATTTAGCTTTTTGATTAAGTTCCAAGCCATCATGCTGCTGTGCGACATATCCATTGGCTTAAGGGTGTCTATCCACTTTTTTTTCTCGAGCCTCGCTCAGTACTATCATGAGCGCATTACCGCAGCCTATAGTTTCTTCGCTAAACGGGTCTTTGTTAAAAAATTCTTCGTACTTGTTTAAGGTCCCTTTAGAGGCTTCTGACAGCTCCGGTATATAATGTTGCCTGCAGCTTCTTGGTATGTGACGCTTTGATACCCTTTGTAAGATTTGCAAAAAGGTTTGGTAGTTTTCTGGTGATGGGTCTAGGTTTTCGAGTTCGGCATCTAGATTAGCTGAGTATTCGGGCCAATTTGCTTTTTTGAAATTAAAACGTCTTCGGAAAGGTATCTCAGCTGTTTTGATGACTGAATAGACATGAACTCCGATAGGGCTGTGTTGAGTCTTTGGCAATGCATCATAGACGTGTTTTATGCATAAGCCTTGGATCTCTTGGCTCAGAAAGCAATTATCAGGATTATAGCCGCGTTTCCAGATCTTGATGTTGAACGAGCACAGCAACTTTGGATCGGGAGAAGAGAAAGGTTGTTGACTTCTGCCCATACTTCCAGAAGCTGCCCATTTGTATCGGTTTCATTGTAGCCCCAGGATGTGCTATGACAGTTAAAATCTCCAACGATAAACTGAATGTCCTGTCTCCCCTAGTTCTCCGGGATTTCTAGTTTCAGTGGTGTGCCAGGGGGTTTGTAAACGGATGATATGGTAAAAGCTCCGCTTTCGATGGGCAGTATTTCAGTATCGTCGGTTACTTTTTTGCCGGTGGATGTCAGCGACATATTAGTTTTTATAAAAATGGCGCTACCATACTTGGTATGTGGTGATTCGACGGCAAGACGCGTACCATCAATGTTGGGCCTGTTAGCGTTTTCATCTCTGTGCGTTTCCTGAAGGCATAGTACGTCCCATTTATGTGTTTGGCATAGTTGAGAGATAAGGTCTTATTTATCTTTCGTGATACCCTCGATGTTCAGGCTAACAATTATCAGGGTTGTGTTTTGTTCAGATCGTTTTGCATTGGTTTCCGGTATTGGAAGGATTGGCCACTGTCTGTCAAAACAGTGTTTCCAGGGAGCGCCGGCATTCTCTGTATTTCTGGGTGTGTGTATGCAAAAGATGCACGCGTGGAGGCTCCTTTCTTGCTCCCCAGGCCTTGTTAGGCATTGCTGTGAAACTAACTGAGAAATATTACGAAAATTGTGTCATAAGATGATTACATTAGTCCACCTATTGTGTTTATAGTTCTCTTTCTGACACATTAATATTATGGCACTATTTTTCTTATTTTCGTCAGTTAGTATTAAGATAAAGTAAAGTCGAAATCAGTAAAGAACACACTATTCGATAAGTGAACACCATACTGGGTGTTGCATTCAAACAATACAAGCTGGTATGTTTGTACAGTTTTAAGATGCTGATAAAAAATCCTCGCGGTTCATGAAAAGCCCCCAAACATTTGTATTTATCTCTCATATAAATATACGGAATAACCTTGTACAGGGTGTCCGGTTATAAATGTAACCCCCCTTTAACTTTTTTATTTACTCTCGTATAAAAAAATGTTAAGTACAAAAGTTGTAAGGATCTTCATATAGTTTTCTGCGATGTTACTATAAAAACAATTGAACATCGAAATTCTACTGTGCAAATTAAGATAATGTTTTTTTTAATGGAACACCCTGTATATTCTTCCGGATATCGGTAGAGCTCTTTAAGACGAGTTCAGTAATATAAGGTTTGTTGGGTCTAGCTATAATAGTTACTACGTAAATTGCAAGAATGTCGGGTATCTGATTATTACTGAACCCCTCTCCTAAATTCTTTATTTGGTGAGCTAGAAAAAAATTTTGTATACAAAAGTTGTAGGTTCCTTCAGAAACTCTTCTGCGTTGTTACTAGAAACACAATTGAACTTCAGAAAAGCTTCTGAAGGAAGAATTTTTTTCTAGCTCACCAAATAAATAATTTAGGAGAGGGGTTCAGTAATAATCAGATTCTTGCAATTTACGTGGTAACTATTATAGCTAGACCCAACAAACCTTATATTACTGAACTCGCCTTATAGAGCTCTATCGATATCCGGAAGAATATACAGGGTGTCCCATTAAAAAAAAAACATTAATTTAACCTGTACAGTAGGATTTCGATGTTCAATTGTTTTTCTAGTAACACCGCAGAAAACTATATGAAGATCCTTACAACTTTTGTATTTAACATTTTTTTCTACGAGGGCAAATAAAAAAGTTAAAGGGGGGTTACATTTATAACCGGAGACCCTGTACATACTAAAATTCAATAAATTATTTAATGCGTTCTCAAAGATAACGGTGAAGAAAATATTTTTAAATATTTCACTACTCTGTCTCAAAAACAAAATGGTTGCGAACTGAAGTATATATATTTTTTTCTTATAACCTTTCAAAGAATCTCAAGAATCAGCATTCAATTCTGAAATCAGATTTCAATTGAAACTAATTTTAGTTCACATATTTATTTGATCACCTTTATATTATGGGAGAGCCGTAATTTAGACTATAAAACATAATATTTCAAATTTATGTAGTCCTTTGTTCCTACGCTGATTTTATCGCAGCCAATTAAGAAGTTTCTTTAATTTTTGACAGAAAAAGATTCCAGACCTTTTGTCGCAATTTAAAGGGGCAGTAGCGTGAAATAAATGGTGGAATTAAAAAGACAATTTTTTATTAGCAAGAAGCGATTATTCATAAAAACTTGCTTCTTTATGCCTTAGGAGTTAATAATAAGCATTCTTTGATATTTACGGTAGACGCACCTTGCAAATTTCGGTAGATTGTTACAATTTCTAATTTCCTTTAAGTAAATGGTGGTTAGTAAATAAATGTTTAGATAGTTAGATGACATTTGCTTTGTTATATGCATTGCAATTGATAGTAGAAAAGCTAGTAAAAGCCGAAAATATTTTCTACAATATATATTCTCTTAAATATCAATATGTATAGAAATTTTAGTATGTTAATATTTTGGTAGAATATTATACCGAAGCATTGAAACTTCGGTTTACCGATAAACCACAAATTCGAATAATTGATGTATTGACATGCATATGTTATACTGTTTATTTTCTCTGTTTTAAAAAATATCCTTTTCTTTTTTCTTCTTTTAGCACACAACATATATCGTAGATTGTTTTAGACATATTATATACTAGCGTCTTCAGACAGCGGTCTGCTCTCAACTTTACTGTTGGCGCGCGCATCACAATGTTTACATTTGTATTTTCTTTCACTTCATGCAACCAAACAAAACTAACCCAAACTAACACAAATTAAAAAAAAAACCGAAACAAACATAACCATAAAAAATAAAAAGCATGGCTTAGCACTGACGGGAATCGAACCCGGACAGTCGTATCACAAGCACACGTCTGTGTGGAGCGTCGGGTCGCATCGTGGAACCCAACAGAAAAGTTGAAAACAGACCGCTGTCGGAAGACGCTACTATATGATATTACTCTGTATTAGGTATCTACAGTGAGTGCACTTAGAGTTTCGCCTATTTGAGTGCTTGTCATTGTATTTGCAAAATATAATTCCGTCATAAATATCTGCTTAGGACGGCTTGTTGATAAAAGCTATATAGCGAGTGGTGCATCGCCAGACTAGTGATAGGGAACCTCATGTAAATTTTAGTAAAATAAAATTGTATTAGGCTTTTTGAAGTAAAACATCATTTTACCTGCAGAGTAAGTTGGTGGGCGCATTACGAAAGTAGCAAAATGTTGATAATGCGAACGCCTAATGTTACAAAATATATGATACGGCAAAGCAATCGAAAGTAGATATATAGCGTTGGTAAAGATAGAAGGAGAGAGAAAACACGGTGACCCGGCAAGGCGACTTTCTCTTCCTGTCCGTCCACAATTAACACCAATGACAGTATAATTTTATTTATGGCAACCCACGCAATATTCAAAAAATATTATTGAACTGAAACTTTTTAGGCGCGCTGTGTCTGGAGTGTAAGCTGGTGAACCTATTACAAAAGTTACAAAATGTGTGATACGGTGAATTGTAACGTAAATAGAGAGGGAAGGACATCGGGGAGGCAAATTTTGATACCGGCCTATCCACAATTCAAACCAAGCATTGTGCAGTGTTGTAAATGCTACCAAACCTATAAATATAATTTCTTTCCTTTCACCGGTAAATTTATGTCTATGATATCTTCTCTACCTTACATTAGAACTTATACCTATCCTGAATTTATATCTTTAAATTTAAAACATTACCTATTTCATACTTTGCTGTATCGACAAATACAGTTCCTATCGAAGTGTTAGTAGCGTTTCTTATTTTCTAATATTCTCTTGACGGATATCGAGGTTTTTTTGGCAATTATGGGGGTCTTCTCTTCCGAGCGCTGAACGCGTAAGTAGAGAAAAAGACAAGTCTCGAAGTTACGATATTGTCGTTGTATTTTTTGATCATCAGGTCCATTATTCGTATGAATTTATCATGAGATAAATTAGCAAGCTCTCTGCCATGAATATTTTCCCGTATTATCGGCAATATCGTCCTGTAAATGTATTTTAGGTAAAGTGGGGTTACCCTTTTAAAAGGTATGCATTTTTGTGTTTCTATATTGGATAGTTGAAATTATTTATAATTTAACTAGGGCCCTTCCTCCACCCGGTCTTTCGCTAGTCTAGAGGGTTTCCCCAGGTTTATTCTTACCAGTTTGTGACCCTTCCTGAGGAAGTGATGATGACTCAGATGGCGTGCTGCGTAGCCTCAGGGAAGCAGTAATAGCTTAATTGGAGCCAGCCAAATAGCAGATCGCCACCAACCACTACCAGTAGATTCCACTTCCGTGTCACCGTATGGGGATGTCGTACAAGTAGGCCCTATAATTGCTCATTTTTAAACCTATAATACCTTAGAGTATCTTATTAAAACTTATATATTATCTATTATCGTGTCTAATACCGTTTCTTTATCGTTATCTGATTAAATAATAGCAACTATCTTGACTGTCGTATACGATATTATCTTGATTAGCAAATGTCCGTTAGCTGATTTTTATTCTTTTCTTTTCCCTATTCGTATCTATTACCGATGCTTAACGTTACTTGAATAATTAATAGGGACTTCTTTCATTACTGTATATGATTTTAACTCGCTTAGCAAATGTCTTGCTGACATTATAGTGGTTATCTGATTTCCATTTAATATTACATGTACTTACATAAATGCTACAAATATACTGTAATTTGCTATAAGCCTTATGGCAGTAGTGCGTCTTACCTAGCTACAACTTTAGGTAAGGACATATGCAGGGTACCGAAGTGAGCTCACTTCGATCCCCCTTTAGATCTTCATTGATCAGATGTTCTCTTCCCAGGTTAAGTTATTTGATTTTATGTTTTTTGAACTGTTTATTTGTCCTCTGATATTATCGCTGCCATAGGATTAATTTATAATATGTTTTCTTACTTAGCAGAGTAATCTTTATTTAAGATGTTCTGTGATTGATTGTACTTAGTAAAAGCTTTAAAATTCAGACTTTAGTTGGAAATATTTCAAAAATAGGAACTAGGCAGTATTAATGAATTAGAATTTAAGATTAAAGATTTCTGATCTAATTATTTGGGTGATAATTAGTTTCTCGATATTCTTATATAGCATATTTTTCTAAATTTTATTATCCTAATTTTAATGCTTAAAAATCGTTGATATATTCCTAATAGAAAATTTAGTGGCACCTTCGCCCAACTGACAACTCAAGGACCCACACCTATAAATATTAACACCGCTGAACAAACCAGAATATTAACCGTTTATTAAGCAATTAGCTAATCGTTTTACAATCATCCTCTTTTCCCCGTCATCCGCACCGAACTCGACTATTTTTCTCTGTGAATAGATCGGTAAATGGGCCGAGATTTCATTCATTTTATTTTCAAATATTGGAATTTTCGATAAGTCCTTATTATAATTTAACACCTAAATATTTTTTAATTAATTTCCGGTATTCAAATTTAAGTAAATTATATATGTCAAAATTTTGTCATGTTTTATATTATAAATATATGCTTAAATGTATGTCTTTTATGTCTAAACGTAAAGGGCGCGATTGCCTTTAACCCTTCAACCGCGCACTAACATAGTTGGCATATGGCTTGTCTGCGTATTAATTACACCTTTTGTCTTCCCTCAAATGCCAATGATTCTATTGCCTATGATCGTTAATAAACCGAGTTATAAACTATTCAATCTCGGAATCAACATCCGATTATCTATATACAGTAAGTCGTTACGACTCTCTAAAGAACAATTAATAATCTGTAAACTATAGAATTGGATATAATTAGGTTCTAGGGCGAATTACTCCCACACAAATTTTACGATTGATTCTTCTACTACATATTTTCCTCTGACATTTCTTGTTCACTGAGAATATATAACAATATATAAAAAATAATAATAATGGATTATTCGTCCGAAAAGCTAAAAGGACAAATTACACAATATTTTCAATTCAACGCGTGCAATAAACCTGTCACCGATGACGTGTTTTTTGACGTTTAGTAAAAAAACTGACCGCAAAATGAAACATGCAACCACACCGAAAATTTTCCCCTTGTAAAATATGAGCTGGTATGTTAAAGGCGAAGAAGTTTTTCAGTTCATTCTCAATGTCCTATTAGAAACAAGAAACAACTTTGTTTGAGTTAATGTGGATGGCAAGCGAGGTGACGAATAAAGCCGGGAACACACTTTCGACACGCCACGCCACTCTGCGAGCTAGCGCGTACCGTGGCGTGCTATGCAAAAAGTGCGGAGCTTCTAAAACAATGCTGTTATATGGACTGGAAACACACACACCGCACGGCACGGAAATCACTCCACGCCACGCTGACGTCCCACTCCATGCATGCTGCAGCATGTGGAAATCCACACTTTTGTTGCCACGCGTGGTGAGCACTGAGGCGCCAAAAAGCGAATTCGGTTAATTTATTCAGTAATTTTTAATACGATTTTAATCCTAAAATGGATGACTTACTTATGAAAAAGTGGAATTAAAAATTTCTGGTAACTAAATGAATTCTTTATTGAATTATGTGAAGATAATAAAGTGACACACCTGACATAAGAAAAAATTTTTCGTCGACATAACTTTTTCTTACGAAAGTTTGGCTTAAACACTGGAAATATTAAGTCGTTTGAATAAAGATGGAGTACATGTTTTGTAGTACATAGTCTTTACATGTAGTTCCATGTATGGATCCGAAAAGATGGGTGTAGGATCCATAATATGAATTAATAATTATACCAGCCTATGAAATTCGCCCAATTTTCTCTTCTTTGGTTAATTTCGTGTCCCCAGGATGCTCAATGACTTGCCTTATTTTCTAATATATAGATAGAGACTGTAACTTCTTCCAATTCCTCTTCCCAATTAGAAGAATCGGTACTGCTGGCGTACCTATTCAACTTTTTCTAGAAACACTGCTACTGCGAGAAAAAATTAAATTGGGAAATAAACGCAATCAATTGACGTGTGGTGTACGTCGCAGCGACTGCTTGCCTATAGTGTGTTTCTAAACCAAAAATTTTACGCCACGCCACGGAACGCGCTAGCTCGCAGAGTGGCGTGGCGTGTCGAAAGTGTGTTCCCGGCTTAAGTGTTTTTCATTCCATTCCCAGCTCTCCATTGTGCCTTCTTTAAATTTATCAGCAAAATCTCTTCCCTAAAGAAATTTGCCTGATTTGCTTTCTGTTACAATTTTCTGAACTGTAGAGTTCAAGTGAACTTCTAGATGATATTTGCGGTTTGTTGAAATCATGTGAAATATATCACATAATATTTTTCCTCCATCTACAACATTGATTTTACATCCAAGAATGTTTTCGAGATCGTTCCATCATCTATTAACCCTTGGTCAATTACACCTGTGATTAAGGCAACTAGCGCACGCCAAGATATTTTTGATTGTATATACATATTTGTAAACAATGTTTTTCGGAATTAAATATTTCCTTTTCCCTTCTTCCTTCAACGGCTTTTCTATTTCCAGAGCCAGATAGTTGGTCTAGCGCTCTGCAAGGACATAATGAACTTCGCTTCCAAATGGATCACTCCCTGATGATACTTCTCACAGGATACAATGGATTTTGAGGTTATTATCTTGTGGCTTCTGTTTGGGAGCTGGAGGAACTCTCTAAAACTCACTAAGAATGATATCTGGTTCCGAATGGCCAGGTGTTTGCTAAGAACTGTACTCCCTGCTCGCACTGCTATATGAATCAGATTCAGAGCTGGATTCACTCACCTAAAGATTGCCTTTAGATTCTCACCTATCGCACAACCAAATCTACCAGTCTATTAGCATACCTCTCATGCACACGCTCTTACCCTACACTTTTTTCTTTTCACAATAATAAAATTGACGATGACTCGATTTTAGCCAACCACTATTCAATTGGGTTTAATAGTTTTACCCAAGAATAGCCTCTATTAAAAATTACTTACTTGTGGTTACCGTTACTTTTTTATATCTATATTCTCTAAAAGTTTAGTTTGAGTTAGTTTTCGTTCTGCTCAGCTTATTTTCAAGGCTATTTTTTCTTCTTGTCGGTATTGTTTATTTAAGTTTCACAGGACGTATCAAACTCGATAAAGCACAACAGCGTAATGATTAATCAAGACCCGGCGAAGGATCATTGATAATATTGTGTAAGCAGAACATTTTGTGTTTATATATAAGTCAGCTAAAAATCTGCTTGACAAAGCTACTATGGTGTGATTACATGAGTCATCTAATTGGAAGGGTATAGCGAAATAAAATTATACGATTTGAGATAGTTTCTTGCATATGAATACGTTACATGTTACATATAAAAAACAATCGATTATAAAGCAACACAATAGTGCTTCAAGACGTAGCTGTTACATTTGCTCATACCTTTTTCTGGGTAAAAACCCTAAACCCAGTAATTAGTAATATATCTCTACCTGTTTCATTAAGTTCAGATCTCAGAAATATTTATCAACTTCTCGAAACATTGTACATCATATCTTCAAATATAATATCATCAGAACAAGTTGAAAATTAATTCCCCAACACTAATCCCATTCTGTGTTCAGATCTTTTGGGTAGCTCTTCTGATTTCGATAACTCTGACTTCCAAATGAAAAATTCGAATTAACAGATGGTGATACAGATGCAGATGGTTATTAATTAGAATGTAGCAACTAACCCAAACCTATGGAACACCTTTTTCTTTTTTGTCCCCTAGTTTGCTCGACTAAAATAATATGGGGCAATATGTTTCAAAACAGGAATGTTTTTCGAATCTTATGTTTAGAATTACTGTTTCCAAATATAATATGTTTGTCTATTCATTTGTTAATTAACATTTATATGTTAATATTTGTAAGTTAGATAGAAAGATAGGTAATAATAATGTCACCGAGTTCTTAAAGGGTATTATGGGTCAGGAATTATATAACCATAAAAGGAATAAAACTTTAATTCATTTAAAAATAACTAATAATGTGGTTTGAAATCTGTCAACTGGCACAAATGGTGATCTATGGCAGGAATTCAGTGGCAGTACCGAAATGGCAGATGATATCGTTTTTTGCACTAATGATGAATCTGCTGTTAATCAAATCTTAAATAAGTCTTTGAATTTTCAGAACCCAAACGACATAACAGAAGTAACTTAACGAAAATAAAGGTTTATTATCAAAATTGCAGGGGTATAAAAACAAAATTAGAAGTACTTAAATTGAATTTATTAAATCATGATAGCGATATAATTGCACTAACAGAGACATGGTTAAACGGTTCTGTAAAGAACCATGAATTTAATATAGATAAAACAATATTTCGAAATGATAGAGATCAAATACTTACGGGTAAAAAACAAGGTGGGGGTGTTTTATTAGCTTTAAATAACAAATTTGTAGCAATGCAATGTGATATATTCGATGATCAACTTGAAGCTTTGTGTGTTAAAATTAGCCTTGACCAGAGAGAATTTATGTACATTGTGGTTGTCTATTTTGTACCTGGATGTAGTGTGGATGTTTACCACCGATTTTATCATTGTATTGATGTTTTTGACTGTAAATGGTTAATTTTTGGGGGATTTTAATTTTCGTGGTCTCATATTGAATGTTCGTAACGTCTCTATATGTGATTTTGCCATGCTTTTTAGACTTTACTAATTTTTTACAGATTAACGATGTACGTAATGTTTTTAATATTATGTTAGATCTAGTTATAGTAAGCCCCCATTTACAGGGCTCATTGGTGAGGCCTGGGGATGACCCATTGTTGCCTGTTGACCAGTTCCATCCTGTATTATCAATTGAAGTAAATATTTGAACGAAAATAATGAACGAAAAATTTAATTTTAAAAAAGCAAACTTTGAAAAGATGTACATGCTATTTCAAAGCCAAAATTGGAATAGTATTTATGATTGTTATGATGTTGATGAATGTGTGAGTAATTTTTATCAGATTCTTAATAAAATCTTCTTGGAATGTGGACCTATGTCAACCAAAGTTGGGGAAGCCTTTCCTGTGTGATACAATGGTCAAATCATTAAAATGATTAAAACTAAGGAAACATTTTTAAGTAAATTCAAAAAAACCAACCTTAGTTTTTGGAGTGTTAAATATAAAGAGATTAGGAAAAAAATCAAGTCAAACATAAAACAATCTTACATAGAATATAAAAGGAAAGCTGAATCCAGTATATATACAGATCCTAAATATTTCTGGTCCTATATCCGTAATTTAAAAAATGATGGCGGTATACCTGCCCAAATGTATTATAACAATCATTCTGTAAATGGCACCAAAAATATTGCAAATTTGTTCGCCCAGTATTTTTGTTCCACGTTTTCAACCGATATACCTCCGTCTCATGAGAAGGAATGTTCCAAGGATTTCTTTTGTTATATACCCATCACAGAGACGGAAATTCAAAATGCCATTAAAACAAATCCATTGGACCTGATGGGATTCCTGGATATATTGCCTCTTTTGCACATTTTAACTTATGTTTAAAAACTTCAACTTATTCTAAAGTGTGGCGTATAAGTAAGGTCATATCAATATTAAAAAAAGGGGCCAGGAATGAAGTGAAAAATTATCGACCGGTTACTATATTAAATAGTGCGTCTAAAGTTTTTGAAATTGTCCTGTTTGATCGATTGTATGAGGAAGTTAAGTATATTATATCCGAAAGACAACATGGTTTTTTATCTAAAAACTCTACATTAACTAACTTAATAACTTTTTGCCAATATGTACACAATGCTTTTAATAAAAAAAAAAGCAGGTTGATGTAATCTACACCGACATGGAGAAGGCTTTTGATAAAGTCAAACATAGTCATATAGTAAGATCTCTCTATGAGAGTAATGTGACAAATATTTTAATCAAAATACTTATACCTTATTTAACTGATAGGCAACAATATGTTGAGGTCAAGGGTGCTACGTCTAATCTTTATGCTAGTACGCCAGGGGTTCCCCATGGATCAAATTTAGGACCTCTGCTGTCTCTGATTGCTATAAATGCCATATTATGTTCTGTGGGTAATTCAAAGGCCTTACTTTTGCTGATGACCTTAAAATTTACATGGAAATTACTTCCTTGGAGGATTGCTTCTGTTTACAAAGAAATTTGGAAAGTGTGGTGAGCTGGTGTAAATTACATAATTTTAGTTTTAATGAAAAAAGTGTTCCTCTATGTCTTTAACTCTTAATAAAAACGTAATTAAATATGCTTGCAGTATTAATGGTACGCAACTACAGGACTGCAAGCACGAAAAAGACTTGGGTGTCATGGTGGACTGTAATCTGGCTATTACGGATCACATTGTGGAGATGGTTAATAGGGCACATAAAACTATGGGATTTGGCATCAGGTCTACCAAGGGTTTTAATGTTGAGTGTTGTATAAATTTGTTTGACAGTCTGGTGTTGAAGTATTGTTGCATTATATGGTCTCCACAATATGAGGTGTGGACTGAGACCATTGAGGGCGTGCAAGGTAAATTCCTAAATTACATGTTTTTTTAAAAAGTATGGATATTATCCAAACCAAGGATTCAACCATCTGTTATTATTACAGGAATTCAACAGGCTATCTTTGGAGAATCGTCACACCAAAACCTGTCTCGTATATATGTATAAAATTTTAACCAACAAAATTAACTCTCCAGAAGTACTTTCAATGCTTCCGTGCTTTGCCAACACTAATAACACCAGACAGAGAAAGACTTTTAATTTGGACTTTCCTAGGACGAATATTTTTAAAAATTCACCAATTTACAAAATGTGCAACTTCTTTAATATTTATGCCGGTGACTTGGACCTAGATTTAGTTAGTTTAAAGAGGTTTTCAAAACTGATGAATAATAGATTGTATGCCTCTCAGATTCAATCATTAGCTTTGTAACTTGCTCTGTTTCTAAGTTAGATAATATTATTTTTTACTATTGTTCATTCTGATATTTGTAGATGGATAAGCTATATTTGTGTATTTACTTTATTCAAATTTATTAGATGTTAGTATTAGAATGGTATCTGTAATTGGCCTTTTGGCTGTTGATGCTGTTATTATGAATAAATAAATAAATAAACATTAACTCCAAACATACTCCAAACATACGTAAACATTTTAATTCAAGCAACGATTTAACCCATCAAACATAAAAAAAGGAAACACTTGAATTCAGTTATTAATATAATTATTCAACATTGTCAAATTCTTGTTCAGAAATGGAACTTTTCAATAATCTTTGTAATCTTTTCGAAGTCAAACTTCTTTACGCACGATATGGTAAGTTCGTTTCATGCGAGTTGCTATGTACCAAAACATACAACGCTACGTAGCAATACCCACTCAATAACTAGTTATTAGTTCTTGTCGTGTGACATAGTTCATGTAGGCCGTGCAATTTTAATCTTATAGGGGGATACCTACATTAATATTTATGAAAACCCTCAATAGTTGTCTGAGTTTGGGTTAATACTAGGTGTAGTATTAAATGCAGGCTCCCAACTCCTGATTCATGAGACGTATTTATGTTTAATAATTTTTTTATACTACTGAAAAAAATGGTATTACACATAAATACATATACTGAACTCTTTCACACCTTTTCTTATTTATTATTACTTAAAATAATAAAAAAAACTCGATAAAAAATATACTTTAGTAGGTAATGTAGGTATGCATGTTATGCAGTTTCAACTTTCATTTACCCAACATCGAGCCTAACAGAGTGTTAAAGTATAAAAACTATATATATTAACGAACACAAGCCATGTAAATACATGAAACATTTAAAGAAATAGGTCACAAATTAAATATGCTTAGTGATAAAAAATATTTATGCATGTATACGTAGGTAGGTATATGGTCTACTTCGTTAATATATCGAGTTTTCTTTTTTATTTGTTTTTTGAAATGGTCGCAAATTTTTTTTAAGATGGTATTGGAAATTCAGAATTATGTTTAAAAAACGTCTTTTCCATTATGATTAGCGCATCCATCGAAATGTGGGGCATGTTTTTGTTCAATACAATATTCCAAAATTAACTGAAGCATGAATGATCTATCATTATAAGTTTCTAGAAATATGTCCTCAAATTCATTTATTACCTTATTAAAGATTATGTAAGTCACAGATGCAGCATTTATAACGTGTCCTTGAGGATATAAAAGTCCTCCACGATTTAATTTATTAGTTAGATCAAAATTATCTTCAACAATTGATTGCTCGTTATATACCAATTTTTGTTTCAAGCTGTCACATTTTATTATTTTTAACGTAATATAGCAACAGTAACCACCTAAATATGCAATTAACGGCAATACGTTTTTGATATCCTGAAATTGATCAATATTTATTAAAATTTGAGACAATAAAGTTTTAATTTGGGAAAAGTCTTGTTAAGAGAATTTTCATCTGGGTCATAACCAGGTAGCCGATAGAACTTACTAACATTAATAGGGCAAAAACTGCAAGAATGAAGTGTTAATATAGATTGAATTCTAATTCTCTTCTGTGTCTCATATAACTCTCGCACAGAATTATGATAATGAGCACCTGCCATTTGCCTGTATTTACCAAATCTGTTGTCAAGAGGGTCTGTTTAAAATTTCCCTAAGATATCGTAATTGATATCAGGTATAATAGATTTTACCAATTTTTGCTGTAAACTTACGTCCTTTGAAAAACCGAAAACATGAACTGTGTGTCCCTTTTTATAGATTCCACTACAGCCAGAAATGCAACACTTTTGAGGCGTAATTACCCTAAGTATCAGTTACCACAAGGCTACCCGAAAACGAAACAAAAACATACAATTAAGCACGAGCAAAAACTGATAAACCGTGCCGTACAAAAACCGTCGAGAAACAAATATTTAAGTCCGAAATATATAGATTTATGCATTTAAAAAATCACCTAACAATATAAATTGTATACTTGAATATACAAAGAAATATTAGGTACAAGTTTCACGCTTTTACGCACTTAAAAGCATACATAATAGTTCACAAAAATGCAACAAAATGACACTAATTACTGATTAAGGCAGCTATTAAGTACGGCAAATTCAGAAACTAATAGTTTGTTTTATTTGCGCTGTTGCTGCTTCTATAAGGAAAGTAGACTCTCGATAATTGTCGGGTGTTGGGTCCAGCGGTGCTGCCAATTATTCAGATCGGCAAATTATCCGGCGAGTATATGAATGATTTTAAATATGTATGTAAAAGCATAGATACATAATATGAATAATGTATCTAATACATATGTACGTATGTATGTATTTAGAAAGATGATTAGTAATAATGCACGAAATTTAAAACTTATCTACTTATTAATTTGTCTCCTTTTCGAGAATTTTTACACAGCGCGCAGCGGCAGCGATGGCCACCAATTATCCGACGTCGCCGATCATCGAGCGCCAAATTATCGAGAGTCCGCTGTATTATTTTCGGAAAGTGCAAGAACAAGGCAGTTTAAGATAACTAAATAACTAAATTACGAAATTCCGCATTATTAAAAGAGGAAATAACATCTTAAGGAAGTATGTTATTTTACAATATTGGACACAAATATAATACATTCTTTATATAGGGGCATCGTAATATTCGCTACTATCATAGTAGTATGGCAACGTTGCAACAAATTGCGTCTCGATCGCGATTACCCTTTCACTCGCAAGCCCCCCTCCTACATATGCGCTTCAAATAGCAAAGGCCTACATGTACGACGACACGAGCTAATATTTTGTGAGCACTTAGCCCTTTTATAGAAGTGTTGTTGTACGTAGTCGAGTGCTGTGGTCTATATATCGTGTTGTCTAGGTGGTGCTTCAGAACTTGGCCAATTTCCCAATTTAGTGCATTTGACACTGGATCTGGTGCATTTCTATAATTCTTCAGAGCATTTGGCATTTTAAAACAAACAATGCATAGCACTTTTAACTACTTTGTAAATAAGCAAACGATAGAAAGCGATCAAGGGAAATTAACAGATTTTCTTCACACTTTTGTATAAAATTAAGATTCCATCTATAATAATTTTATTCCCTACCTGCTCGTTCAAACTTTAAACAGTCTTAGCTTTTAAAACGAAGTGCTTTTATTAAATTTGCTATCAGAAAGACCCATAGTTTAGTTGTGACTTACCATTGTGTGTGAAGCTTAAATTTTATTGTTTTCCATTTACTTTGTACTATTAACAGCACTTGAGAGGTTTAGACTCCACGTTCTTGACAATTTATAAAAACGATAAGAAACAAAAGTGAAGGATTTTAATAGAAGATACAATCAAAGCAAAAGCCTTTTTTAACAAGAGTTTTACAAACTCATTTTAAAAGTTATCTACCCTCTGATGTTTAGAGAATCAAGGGTGAGAAAGAATAACAGGGAATGGGCTTTTAAAACGAGAGATTTAATACATTTTAAGTAAATGAAATTTTTTATTAATAGAAAAAACGTTGCATTAAGAGATACTATGTTTTTCATTTTTAACTCAGATATATTCCAAACAAATGCGATACTTAAATTTGCATAAAGAGATGATTTAACTCTTTTTTTAAGTACAGTATTTTCTCAAGTTGACCTTCCATTAACTCAAGACAAGAAACCAAATATTTCATTTAGGCAAAAACCACTTTATTTGCTGCTTGTCTCAAGAATACCACGTCAAATCAAATTTCATAAATGTTTAGTTCTGCTAGGGATATACCTACTTACTAATACTCTAAATGAAAAGTTAGTAAGGTCCTTTGGTCAAGAATTTTCACATTCTTTATATATTATAATTAATAATTATTCTTTATTATATTATAATTAGTTACAATCATAACTAGATAGTATTTACGTATTTGTTCTTGTGCATATAATTATAATATGAATTTAGGGAAAAACAGCACTGTTAACCTAGCTAGAAAATGCCTTATATCACACGCGTGTTGAAATAGTATATTATTTTATATGGAGGAAAAGTGATACTTTTCATGGCGCGC